>CM062483.1:62359491-62452329 GCA_031479575.1 Coregonus ussuriensis | reverse complement strand
CCTTTCTCTGGGGCTAGTTAGGGGCCGGCAATAAATTACACAATGAAATGGGATAATATTTTCATGTTGCAAATTTTTTAGTTGTCTCATTAATATGAATTTATACAATTTATAGTTGGTTTAAGGTTTTAAAGTCATTGAAAATTGGAGCTATTGACATTTAAAACTATTGTCCCCTGTACATTGTGTAATTTACTGATGGTCCCTAACTAGCCCCATAGGAATATTGAATGTCAAACCAAATTGACCATGGGAAACTGTTAGTGACATACCATTTTATCATATCATCTCGCAAATCTCCGTTTTGGACAAGACTGACTTTACGACCAAAATTATCCTAGAATAAATGTTTTTGACTCATATCACATCGGCCATTTTCTAAATGAGAAGTTGCTTTTTAGGGGCAGTGGCTCTTTAGAACATACAGCTGTAGATTATACCAAATCTGCTGTTGTGAAGACACTGGATGAATGATTAAGAGATATTGATTACATTGTTTTTCTTTCCCCTCATCAGTCTACACACAATAACCCATAATGACAAAGCAAAATCAGGTTTTTAGATTTTTTTGCAAATGTATAAAAAAATGAAAAACTTAAATATCACATTTACATAAGTCTTCGGACCCTTTACTCAGCACTTTGATGAAGCACCTTTGGCAGCGATTAAAGCCTTGAGTCTTCTTGGGTATGACGCTACAAGCTTGGCACACCTGTATTTGGGGAGTTTCTCCCATTCTTCTCTGCAGATCCTCTCAAGCTCTGTCAGGTTGGATGGGGAGCGTCGCTGCACATCTATTTTCAGGTCTCTCCAGAGATGTTCAATCGGGTTCAAGTCCGGGCTCTGGCTGGGCCACTCAATAACATTCAGATACTTGTCCCGAAGCCACTCCTGCATTGTCTTGGCTGTGTGCTTAGGGTCGTTGTCCTGTTGGAAAGTGAACAGTCGCCCCAGTCTGAGGTCCTGAGCGCTCTGGAGCAGGTTCTCATCAAGGATCTCTCTGTACTTTGCTCCGTTCATCTTTTCCTCAATCCTGAATAGTCTCCCAGTCCCTGCTGCTGAAAAACATCCCCACAGCATGATGCTGCCACCACCATGCTTCACCGTAGGGATGGTATTGGTCAGGTGATGAGTGGTGCCTGGTTTCCTCCAGACGTGGCACTTGGCATTCAGGCCAAAGAGTTCAATATTGGTTTCATCAGACCAGAGAATCTTGTTTTTCATGGTCTGAGAGTCCTTTAGGTGCCTTTTGGCAAACTCCAAGCGGGCTGTCATGTGCCTTTTACTGAGGAGTGGCTTTCATCTGGCCACTCTACCATAAAGTCCTGATTGGTGGAGTGCTGCAGAGATGGTTGTCCTTCTGGAAGGTTCTCCCATCTCCACAGAGGAACTCTGGAGCTCTGTCAGAGTGGCCATCAGGTTCTTGGTCACCTCCCTGACCAAGGCCCTTCTCCCCCGATTGCTCAGTTTGGCCGGGCGACCAGCTCTAGGAAGAGTCTTGGTGGTTCCAAACTTCTTCCATTTAAGAATGATGGAGGCCACTGTGTTCTTGGGGACCTTCAATGCTGCAGAAATTTTTTGGTACCCTTCCCTAGATCTGTGTCTCGACACATTCCTGTCTCGGAGCTCTAAGGACAATTCCTTCGACCTCATGGCTTGGTTTTCTGCTCTGACATGCACTGTCAACTATGTGCCCTTATAAAGACAGGTGTGTGCCTTTCCAAATAATGTCCAATCAATTGAATTTACTACAGGTGGACTCCAATCAAGTTGTAGAAACATCTCAAGGATGAGTCTCATAGCAAAGGGTCTGAATACTTATGTAAATAAGGTATTTCAGTCCCTGTCCGGGACACTGCTCCCTTCCATAGTGACAACACACTGGCTAAACGTCTCTTCTCTTTTAAACTGCATTAAATAACAAATAGGGCTGGTACCGTATAACTGTTTAAATAAAATTCAAAAGCTGACTGAAGACGGGTCAGCCGGGCATTCGTGCAGTTGAGTCCGTTTCTATGATAACATGGATTCTGAACAATGTGATGAATATAACAGGCTTGGAACCTCTAACCAATTTGATTGGTTAATTTAATATTCAAATCTACAGAGATTTTTAAATGTAAAATGTAATATTCAAATCTACAGAGATTTAAAAATGTATAACGTAATATTTAAATCTACAGAGATTTTAAAATGTAAAACTTAATATTCAAATATTCAATCTTTGCATACAGTATCATTAGAAAAAGAAAGAAAACTGTAAAGTGTGCCTGGATATACACTGAACAAAAAATATAAACGCAACATGTAAAGTGTTGGATCCCATTTTTCATGACCTGAAATAAAAAGATCCCAGAAATGTTCCATACACACAAAAAGCTTATTGCTCTCAAATTTTGTGCACACATTTGTTTACATCCCTGTTAGTAAGCATTTCTTCTTTGCCAAGATAATCCATTTAGCTGACAGGTGTGGCATATCAAGAAGCTGATTAAACAGCATGATCATTACACAGGTGCACCTTGTGCTGGGGACAATAAAAGGCCACTTTAAAATGTGCAGTTTTGTCACACAACACAATGCCACAGATGTCGCAAATTTTGAGGGCGCGTGCAATTGGCATGCTGACTGCAGGAATGTTCACCAGAGCTGTTGCCAGAGATTTGAATGTTAATTTCTCTACCATAAGCCGCCTCCAACGCCATTTCTGAGAATTTGGCAGGTAAGTCCAACCGGCCTCACAACCGCAGACCACGTGTAACCACGCCAGCCCAGGACCTCCCCAGACCACGTGTAACCACGCCAGTCCAGGACCTCCACATCCGGCTTCTTCACCTGCGGGATCGTCTGAGACCAGCCACCTGGACAGCTGATGAAACTGTGGGTTTGCACAACAGAATAATTTCTGCACAAACTGTCTGAAACCGTTAAAATTGCATTTTATTAATGGCAATTTGAAATGCACAGAGATACCGTGACGAGATCCTGAGGCCCATTGTCGTGCCATTCATCCACCACCATCACCTCATGTTTCAGCATGATAATGTGCAGCCCCATGTCGCAAGGATCTGTACACATTTATTGGTTTCTGAACTGTAACTCTTGAAATTGTCGCATGTTGCGTTTATATTTTTGAGGTAGAATTGGTGTTACTGCTCTCTTTCATCTCTCTCTCTCTCTCTCTCTCTCTCTCTCTCTCTCCCCCCCCCCCCCCCTCTCTCTCTCTCTCTCTCTCTCTCTCTCTCTCTCTCTCTCCTCTCTCTCTCTCTCTCTCCCCCCCCCCTCTCTCTCCTCTCTCTCTCTCTCTCTCTCTCTCTCTCTCTCTCTCTCTCTCTCTCTCTCTCTCCCTCTCTCTCTCTCTCTCTCCCTCTCTCTCCCCCTCTCTCTCTCTCTCTCTCTCTCTCTCTCTCTCTCTCTCTCTCTCTCTCCCCCCTCTCTCTCTGTCTCTCTCTCTCTCTCTCGTCCCTCACTCACTCAGAAAGGTCCTTTCAGACTAAGCACTACTAAAAGGCTTCGTCCCAAATGTCACTCAAAGGTAGTGAATAGTGTGCCATTTGGGATGCACAGTAAGTGTGCTGGACAACTAAAGGAGCTGGTTAACATGGCAGGAGGTGAGAGAAGAGGATAACAGCTGACGGAGCTAGCTGAGTTTGATGTATTAACGCACATTAGTGGTGTAGAGGTCTGGGGTCGCTGGTCTCTGAGTATGGCAGTCAGGTTGCACCCCAAATGGCACCCTTTCCCCCCATTTAGTGCACTACTTTTGACCAGGGCAATAGGAGAAAAGGGTGCTGTTTGGGACACGTAGCTTCACGGCACTCCGACAGACAGTGAAAACACTTTACATTAACATTTTAGTCATTTATCAGACACCCTTATCCAGAGCGACTTACAGCGGTAAGTGGATACATTTTCATACTTTTCCGTACTGGTCTCCCATGGAAATCTAACCCACAACCCTGGCGTTGCAATCGCCATGCTCTACCAACTGAACCACGCTCTACCAACTGAACCACGCTCTACCAACTGAACCATGCTCTACCAACTGAACCACGCTCTACCAACTGAACCACGCTCTACCAACTGAACCGTGCTCTACCAACTGAACCATGTTCTACCAACTGAACCGTGCTCTACCAACTGAACCACGCTCTACCAACTGAACCACGCTCTACCAACTGAACCACGCTCTACCAACGGAACCACGCTCTACCAACTGAACCACGCTCTACCAACTGAACCGTGCTCTACCAACTGAACCGTGCTCTACCAACTGAACCATGTTCTACCAACTGAACCATGCTCTACCAACTGAACCACGCTCTACCAACTGAACCACGCTCTACCAACTGAACCAACCTCTACCAACTGAACCACGCTCTACCAACTGAACCACGCTCTACCAACTGAACCATGCTCTACCAACTGAACCATGCTCTACCAACTGAACCACGCTCTACCAACTGAACCACACTCTACCAACTGAACCACGCTCTACCAACTGAACCACGCTCTACCAACTGAACCACGCTCTACCAACTGAACCACGCTCTACCAACTGAACCACGCTCTACCAACTGAACCACGCTCTACCAACTGAACCACGCTCTACCAACTGAACCACGCTCTACCAACTGAACCATGCTCTACCAACTGAACCACGCTCTACCAACTGAACCACGCTCTACCAACTGAACCACGCTCTACCAACTGAACCACGCTCTACCAACTGAACCGCGCTCTACCAACTGAACCGTGCTCTACCAACTGAACCACGCTCTACCAACTCAACCACGCTCTACCAACTGAACCATGCTTTACCAACTGAACCATGCTCTACCAACTGAACCACACTCTACCAACGGAACCACGCTCTACCAACTGAACCAAGCTCTACCAACTGAACCACGCTCTACCAACTGAACCATGCTCTACCAACTGAACCACGCTCTACCAACTGAACCACGCTCTACCAACTGAACCACGCTCTACCAACTGAACCACGCTCTACCAACTGAACCACGCTCTACCAACTGAACCACGCTCTACCAACTGAACCACGCTCTACCAACTGAACCACGCTCTACCAACTGAACCACGCTCTACCAACTGAACCACGCTCTACCAACTGAACCACGCTCTACCAACTGAACCATGCTCTACCAACTGAACCACGCTCTACCAACTGAACCATGCTCTACCAACTAAACCACGCTCTACCAACTGAACCATGTTCTACCAACTGAACCATGCTCTACCAACTGAACCACGCTCTACCAACTGAACCACGCTCTACCAACTGAACCACGCTCTACCAACTGAACCATGCTCTACCAACTGAACCACGCTCTACCAACTGAACCATGCTCTACCAACTGAACCATGCTCTACCAACTGAACCATGCTCTACCAACTGAACCACGCTCTACCAACTGAACCACGCTCTACCAAACTGAAACCATGCTCTACCAACTGAACCACGCTCTACCAACTGAACCATGCTCTACCAACTGAACCATGCTCTACCAACTGAACCATGCTCTACCAACTGAACCATGCTCTACCAACTGAACCACGCTCTACCAACTGAACCAAGCTCTACCAACTGAACCACGCTCTACCAACTGAACCATGCTCTACCAACTGAACCACGCTCTACCAACTGAACCACGCTCTACCAACTGAACCACGCTCTACCAACTGAACCACGCTCTACCAACTGAACCATGCTCTACCAACTGAACCACGCTCTACCAACAGAACCACACAGGACCACAGAAGCTGTCTTCCTCCTTCCTCTCCTCCCTCCCCTCTCTTCCTCCAAACGACTAGTGTAATCCCTCCATCCCTCCTTCCATTCATCCTCCTTCCATACTTTGTCTGCGTAACGCCAGATCCTTCATTGAAGACAAAAGCCTAACTCCATTTTCAGCTTCACTAGGTTGCTCTCATAAAATATATTCCAGCATCAGCAGAGAGGTCAGCGGGCAAACTGAGAACACTTATCACAGCTATTACAGATTAAGTTCAAGCCCAGGATAAAAAAAAAAGTAATGCTTTTATATCATTTTATATAATTGACATTGAACAGCATTAAGACCAGTTAATACTGACTCTTAACAAGGCAAACCAATACAGTCCCAAGGTGCCCTACAAACTACAACCCAAAGGGCAGGGCTGGGATTGGTGGGAGAGAGAGACAGAGAGATCCACTAGATCTCTAGAGATGGTATTTTATTATTTGCTTGATGACTGGAAACTCCTCTATCCCTCTGCTCTCTCTCTCTCTCTCTCTCTCTCTCTCTCTCTCTCTCTCTCTCTCTCTCTCTCTCTCTCTCTCTCATCGGTGGCCTCAAATCTAGCCCCCTTCTCGCTCTCTCTCAATTAAATTATATTCAATAGACTTTATTGACATGGCAAGTTAAATTACTTACATTGTCAAAGTATACATATAACAAAAATGGTGGGACCAACAGCAATAATAATAGTAGTAGTGGAAATGGGATTACCATTAACAGCAACTACAACAACAATATTAATGAGAATAACAATACATTAAAGCAATAGTAGTAGACCAGTCTCAACATGACTGAGAAGACACATTATATGGTATGAAAGCCAAAACAAAACAGGAAATATTATTGACATTACATTACACTTTTCACTGGCTGTCCCTCAGGTTGTGGCAGGAGGACACATATTTGGCTGCCAAAATTGCACAGTTTTCTATCAGTCACAGTGGTCAGATAGTCTGCCACCATGTACTGTCTGTTTAGAGCCAAATAGCATTGAAGTTTACTTTGATTTCTTGTAGTGTCTTTCCAATAGGTGATATATTTTTCTTTTTGCTTTGTGATGATTTGGTTGGGCCAGATTTTCTGAGTGCTGTCTTGAGGCTCTATGAGGTTGGTTTGGGTTTGTGAACTGAGCCTCAGAACCAGCTGGCTGAGGGGACTCTTCTCTTGTTTCATCTCTTGAAATTGTAGAGCTGTGTGATGGAATGTTTTGGGGTCACTTGTTTTTAGATGGTTGTAAAATTTGATTGCTTTTTTTTCTATTTCGAATAAGGAGGGGGTATTGGCCCAATTCTGCTCTACATGTTTTATTTGGAGTTTTTCTTTGCACTTGCAATACAGTCTTGCAAAACTCTGCATGCATTATTTCGATTTGATGTTTGTCCCATTTGGTAAATTCATTATTAGAGAGCGGACGCCATACTTCACTGCCATATAAAGCAGCAATTGGTTCTATAACTGATTGGAAAATTTTGAGCCAGATTCTAATTGGAATTTCATTTTAATATTCCTTATAATGGCATAGAATTATCTTCTTGCTTTGTCTCTCAGCTCGTTCACAGCCATGTGAAAGCTACCTGTGTTGCTGATATTTAGTCCTAGATACGTGTAATTTTTGGTGTGTTCTAATAGAACTGTGTCCAAATATAATTTATATTTGTCATCCTGATTTCCAGACCTTTTTTGGAATTTCATTATATTCATTTTTTTTTTGATTAACGGCCAGAGCCCAGGTCTGACAGAACCTGTGCAGATGATCTAGATGCTGCTGTAACTCTCTCTCTCTCTCTCTCTCTCTCTATCGCTCTCTCTCCTTCTCTCTCTCTCTCTCCCTCTCTCTCTCTCTCTCTCTCTCTCTATCGCTCTCTCTCCTTCTCTCTCTCTCTCTCTCTCTCTCTCTCTCTCTGTGTCTCTCTCTCGCTGTCTCTCTCTCTCTCTCTCTCTCTCTCTCTCTCTCTCTCTCTCTCTCTCTCTCTCGAACAGATCTGAAGCACTTGGAAAGGCCTGCGCTGAATAACAGCAGTATAACAGCAGTATAACAGCAGTATAATAGCAGTATAACAGTAGTATAATAGCAGTATAACAGCAGTATAACAGCAGTATAGTATAACAGCAGTATAGTATAACAGCAGTATAACAGCAGTATAACAGCAGTATAACAGTAGTATAACAGCAGTATAACAGCAGTATAACAGCAGTATAACAGTAGTATAACAGCAGTATAACAGCAGTATAACAGCAGTATAACAGCAGTATAACAGCAGTATAACAGCAGTATAACAGCAGTTTAACAGCAGTATAGTATAACAGCAGTATAACAGCAGTATAACAGCAGTATAGTATAACAGCAGTATAACAGCAGTATAACAGCAGTATAACAGTAGTATAACAGCAGTATAACAGCAGTATAACAGCAGTATAACAGCAGTATAACAGCAGTATAACAGCAGTTTAACAGCAGTATAGTATAACAGCAGTATAACAGCAGTATAACAGCAGTATAGTATAACAGCAGTATAACAGCAGTATAACAAGCAGTATAGTATAACAGCAGTATAACAGCAGTATAACAGCAGTATAAACAGCAGTATAAACAGCAGTATAAACAGCAGTATAGTAATAACAGCAGTATAACAGCAGTATAGTATAACAGCAGTATAACAGCAGTATAACAGCAGTATAGTATAACAGCAGTATAACAGCAGTATAGTATAACAGCAGTATAACAGCAGTATAACAGCAGTTATAACAGCAGTATACACAGCAGTATAACAGCAGTATAACAGCAGTATAAACAGCAGTATAACAGCAGTATAACAGCAGTATAGTATAAACAGCAGTATAACAGCAGTATAACAGCAGTAATAACAGCAGTATAACAGCAGTATAACAGCATGTATAGTATAACAGCAGTATAACAGCAGTATAGTATAAACAGCAGTATAAAAAAAAAACAGCAGTATAACAGCAGTATAAACAGTAGTATAACAGCAGTATAACAGCAGTTATAACAGCAGTATAACAGCAGTATAACAGCAGTATAGTATAACAGCAGTATAACAGCAGTATAACAGCAGTATAGTATAACAGCAGTATAACAGCAGTATAACAGTAGTAGTATAAACAGCAGTATTAACAGCAGTATAACAGCAGTATAACATCAGTATAACAGTAGTATAACAGCAGTATAGTATAACAGCAGTATAACATCAGTATAACAGTACACAGTAGTATAACAGCAGTATAACAGTCAGCTATAACAGCAGTATAACAGCAGTATAACAGCAGTATAACAGCAGTATAACAGCAGTATAGTATAACAGCAGTATAGTATAACAGCAGTATAACAGCAGTATAACAGCTAGTATAACAGCAGTATAACAGCAGTATAACAGCAGTATAACAGCAGTATAACAGCAGTAACTCAGTTTAACAGCAGTAGTATACAGCAGTATAACAGTAGTATAGTATAACAGCAGTATAACAGCAGTATAACAGCAGTATAGTATAACAGCAGTTTAACAGCAGTATAACAGCAGTATAACAGCAGTATAACAGCAGTATAACAGCAGTATAACAGCAGTATAGTATAACAGCAGTATAGTATAACAGCAGTATAACAGCAGTATAACAGTTAGTATAACAGCAGTATAAACAGCAGTATAACAGCAAGTATAACAGCAGTATATAAGCAGTATAGTATAACAGCAGTATAACAGCAGTATAACAGCAGTATAGTATAACAGCAAGTATAATAACAGCAGTAATAACAGTAGTATAGTATAACAGCAGTTTAACAGCAGTATAACAGCAGGTATAACAGCAGTATAAACAGCAGTATAACAGCAGTATAACAGCAGTATAGTATAACAGCAGTATAACAGCAGTATAACAGCAGTATAACAGTAGTATAACAGCAGTATAACAGCAGCATAAACAGCAGTATAACAGCAGTATATAACAGCAGTATATACACAGCAGTATAACAGCAGTATAGTATAACAAGCAGTATAGTATAACAGCAGTATAAACAGCAGTATAACAGCAGTATAAACAGCAGTATAACAGCAGTATAGTATAACAGCAGTATAACAGTAGTATAACAGCAGTATAACAGCAGTTTAACAGCAGTATAGTATAACAGCAGTATAACAGCAGTATAACAGCAGTATAACAGCAGTATAACAGCAGTATAACAGCAGTATAGTATATAACAGCAGTATAAACAGGCAGTATAACAGCAGTATAACAGCAGTATAACAGCAGTATAACAGCAGTTTAAACAGCAGTATAACAGCAGTATAACAGCGCAGAATAGTATAACAGCAGTATAACAGCAAGTATAACAGCAGTATAACAGCAGTATATAGTATAACAGCAGTATAACAGCAGTATAACAGCAGTATAGTATAACAGCAGTATAACAGCAGTATAACAGCAGTATTAGTATAACAGCAGTATAACAGCAGTATAACAGCAGTATAGTTATAACAGCAGTATAACAGCAGTATAACAGCAGTATAGTATAACAGCAGTATAACAGCAGTATAACAGCAGTATAGTATAACAGCAGTATAACAGCAGTATAGTATAACAGCAGTATAACAGCAGTATAACAGCAGTATAACAGCAGTATAGTATAACAAGCAGTATAGTATAACAAGCAGTATAGTATAAAACAGCAGTATAACAGCCAGTATAGTATAACAGCAGTATAACAGCAGTAAAAAAAAAAAAAAAAAAAAAAAAAAAAAAATAGTATAACAGCAGTATAACAGTAGTATAAACAGCAAGGTATAAACAGCAGTATAGTATAACAGCAGTATAAAAACACATATACAGTAGTATAAAACAAGCAGTATAACAGCAAGTATAACAGCAGTATAGTATAACAGCAGTATAACAGCAGTATAACAGTAGTATAACAGCAGTATAGTATAACAGCAGTATAACAGTAGTATAACAGCAGTATAGTATAACAGAAGTATAACAGCAGTATAACAGCAGTATAACAGCAGTATAACAGCAGTATAAAACAGCAGTATAACAGCAGTATAGTATAACAGCAAAGTATAACAGCAGTATAGTATAACAGCAAGTATAACAGCAGTATAACAGTAGTATAACAGCAGTATAGTATAACAGCAGTATAACAGCAGTATAACAGCAGTATAACAGCAGTTTAACAGCAGTATAACAGCAGTATAACAGCAGTATAACAGCAGTATAACAGTAGTATAACAGCAGTATAACAGCAGTATAACAGCAGTATAACAGCAGTATAGTATAACAGCAGTATAACAGCAGTATAACAGCAGTATAACAGCAGTATAACAGCAGTATAAACAGCAGTATAGTATAACAGCAGTATAACAGCAGTATAACAGCAGTATAGTATAAACAGCAGTATAACAGCAAGTATAACAGCAGTATAACAGCAGTATAACAGCAGTATAACAGCAGTATAACAGCAGTATAACAAGCAGTATAACAGCAGTATAACAGCAGTATAACAGCAGTATAACAGCAGTATAACAGCAGTATAGTATAACAGCAGTATAACAGCAGTATAACAGCAGTATAACAGCAGTATAACAGCAGTATAACAGCAGTATAGTATAACAGCAGTATAACAGCAGTATAACAGCAGTATAACAGCAGTATAACAGCAGTATAACAGCAGTATAACAGCAGTATAACAGTAGTATGGTCTAAGGCACTGCATCGCAGTGCTAGCTGTGCCACTAGAGATCCTGGTTCGAATCCAGGCTCTGTCGTAGCCGGCCGCGACCGGGAGACCCATGGGGCGGCGCACAATTGGCCCAGCGTCGTCCAGGGTAGGGGAGGGAATGGCCGGCAGGGGATGTAGCTCAGTTGGTAGAGCATGGTGTTTGCAACGCCAGGGTTGTGGGTTCGATAAAATAATGTATGCGCTAACTGTAAGTCGCTTTGGATAAGAGCGTCTGCTAAATGACTAAAATGTAAATGTATAACAGCAGTATAACAGCAGTATAACAGCAGTATAACAGCAGTTTAACAGCAGTATAGTATAACAGTAGTATAACAGCAGTATAACAGCAGTATAACAGCAGTATAACAGCAGTATAACAGCAGTATAACAGCAGTATAACAGCAGTATAGTATAACAGCAGTATAACAGCAGTATAACAGCAGTTTAACAGCAGTATAACAGCAGTATAACAGCAGTATAACAGCAGTATAGTATAACAGCAGTATAACAGCAGTATAACAGCAGTATAGTATAACAGCAGTATAACAGCAGTATAAACAGCAGTATAGTATAACAGCAAGTATAACAGCAGTATAACAGCAGTATAACAGCAGTATAACAGCAGTATAACAGCAGTATAACAGCAGTATAACAGCAGTATAACAGCAGTATAACAGCAGTATAGTATAACAGCAGTATAACAGCAGTATAACAGCAGTATAACAGCAGTATAGTATAACAGTAGTATAACAGCAGTATAACAGCAGTATAACAGCAGTATAACAGCAGTATAAACAGCAGTATATAAAGCAGTATATAACAGCAGTATAGTATAACAGCAGTATAACAGCAGTATAACAGCAGTTTAACAGCAGTATAACAGCAGTTATTAACAGCAGTATAACAGCAGTATAGTATAACAGCAGTATAACAGCAGTATAACTGCAGTATAGTATAACAAGCAGTATAACAGCAGTATAACAGCAGTATAGTATAACAGCAGTATAACAGCAGTATAACAGCAGTATAATAACAGCAGTATAACAGCAGTATAACAGCAGTATAACAGCAGTATAGTATAATCAGCAGTATAACAGCAGTATAACAGCAGTATAGTATAACAGCAGTATAACAGCAGTATAACACGCAGTATAACAGCAGTATAACAGCAGTATAGTATAACAGCAGTATAACAGCAGTTATAACAGCACAGTATAACAGCAAGTTTAACAGCAGTATAACAGCAAGTAAATAGTATAACAGCAGTATAACAGCAGTTATAACAGCAGTATAGTATAACAGCAGTATAACAAGCAGTATAACAGCAGTATAGTATAACAGCAGTATAACAGCAGTATAACAAGCAGTATAGTATAACAGCAGTATAACAGGTAGTATAACAGCAGTATAGTATAACAGCAGTATAACAGCAGTTTATAACAGCAGTATAGTATAACAGCAGTATAACAGCAGTATAGTATAACAGCAGTATAACAGCAGTATAACAGCAGTATAACAGCAGTATAACAGCAGTATAACAAGCAGTATAGTATAACAGCAGTATAACAGCAAGTATATAACAGCAGTATAACAGCAGTATAACAGCAGTATAACAGCAGTATAACAGCAGTATAACAGTAGTATGGTCTAAGCACTGCATCGCAGTGCTAGCTGTGCCACTAGAGATCCTGGTTCGAATCCAGGCTCTGTCGTAAGCCGGCCGCGACCGGGAGACCCATGGGGCGGCGCACAATTGGCCCAGCGTCGTCCAGGGTAGGGGAGGGAATGGCCGCAGGGGAATGTAGCTCAGTTGGTAGAGCATGGTGTTTGCAACGCCAGGGTTGTGGGTTCGATAAAATAATGTATGCGCTAACTGTAAGTCGCTTTGGATAAGAGCGTCTGCTAAATGACTAAAATGTAAATGTATAACAGCAGTATAACAGCAGTATAACAGCAGTATAACAGCAGTATATAACAGCAGTTTAACAGCAGTATAACAGCAGTATACAGCAGTATAACAGCAGTATAAACAGCAGTATAACAGCAGTATAGTATAAACAGCAGTATAGTATAACAGTAGTATAACAGCAGTATAACAGCAGTATAACAGCAGTATAACAGCAGTTTAACAGCAGTATAACAGCAGTATAACAGCAGTATAACAGCAGTATAACAGCAGTATAACAGCAGTTTAACAGCAGTTTATAGTATAACAGTAGTATAACAGCAGTATAACAGCAGTATAACAGCAAGTATAACAGCAGTATAAACAGCAGTATAACAGCAGTATAACAGCAGTATAACAGCAGTATAACAGCAGTATAGTATAACAAGCAGTATAAACAGCAGTTTAACAGCAAGTATAACAGCAGTATAACAGCAGTATAACAGCAGTATAGTATAACAGCAGTATAACAGCAGTATAACAGCAGTATAGTATAACAGCAGTATAACAGCAGTATAACAGCAGTATAGTATAACAGCAGTATAACAGCAGTATAACAGCAGTATAACAGCAGTATAACAGCAGTATAACAGCAGTATAACAGCAGTATAACAGCAGTATAGTATAACAGCAGTATAACAGCAGTATAACAGCAGTATAGTATAACAGCAGTATAACAGCAGTATAACAGCAGTATAACAGCAGTTTAACAGCAGTATAACAGCAGTTTAAAACAGCAGTATAACAGCAAGTATAACAGCAGTATAGTATAACAGCAGTTTAAACAGCAGTATAACAGCAGTATAACAGCAGTATAACAGCAGTATAAACAGCAGTATAGTATAACAGCAGTTTATATAACAGCAGTATAAACAGCAGTATAGTATAACAGCAGTATAACAGCAGTTATAACAGCAGTATAGTATTAACAAGCAGTATAACAGCAGTAATAACAGCAGTATAACAGCAGTTTAACAGCAGTATAACAGCAGTATAACAGTAGTATAACAGCAGTATAACAGTAGTATAACAGCAGTATAACAGCAGCATAACAGCAGTATAACAGCAGTATAGTATAACAGCAGTATAAAAGCAGTATAGTATAACAGCAGTAGTATAAAACAGTAGTATAACAGCAGTATAACAGCAGTATAACAGCAATATAACAGCAGTATAAAAGCAGTATAACAGCAGTATATAACAGCAGTATAAACAGCAGTATAACAGCAGTATAACAGCAGTATAACAGCAGTATAAATAGCAGTATAGTATAACAGCAGTATAACAGCAGTATAGTATAACAGCAGTATAACAGCAGTATAACAGTAGTATAACAGCAGTATAGTATAACAGCAGTTTAACAGCAGTATAACAGCAGTATAACAGCAGTATAGTATAACAGCAGTATAACAGCAGTATAACAGCAGTATAGTATAACAGCAGTATAACAGCAGTTATAACAGCAAGTATACAGCAGTATAACAGCAGTATAACAGCAGTATAAAAGCAGTATAACAGCAGTATAACAGCAGTACTAGTATAACAGCAGTATAAAAGCAGTATAGTATAACAGCAGTATAACAGCAGTATAGTATAACAGCAGTATAACAGCAGTATAACAGTAGTTATAACAGCAGTATAACAGCGTATAACAGCAGTATAGTATAACGCAGTATAACAGCAGTATAACAGTAGTATAACAGCAGTAGTTTAAACAGCAGTATAACAGCAGTATAAACAGTAGTATAAAACAGCAGTATAACAGCAAGTATAACAAGCAGTATATAACAGCAAGTATAACAGCAGTATAACAGCAGTATAGTATAACAGCAGTATAACAGCAGTATAGTATAAACAGCAGTATAACAGCAAGTATAGTATAACAGCAGTATAACAGCAGTAATAGTATAACAGCAGTATAACAGCAGTATAGTATAACAGCAGTATAACAGCAGTATAACAGCAGTATAACAGCAGTATAGTATAACAGCAGTATAAAAGCAGTAGTATAACAGCAGATATATAACAGCAGTATAACAGTAGTATAACAGTAGTATAACAGCAGTATAACAGCAGTATAGTATAACAGCAGTATAACAGCAGTATAACAGTAGTATAACAGCAGTATAACAGCAGTATAACAGCAGTATAACAGTAGTATAACAGCAGTATAACAGCAGTATAGTATAACAGCAGTATAACAGCAGTATAACAGCAGTATAACAGCAGTATAACAGCAGTATAACAGCAGTATAACAGCAGTATAACAGCCAGTAAATAACAGCAGTAATAACAGCAGTATAACAGCAGTATAACAGCAGTATAACAGCAGTATAGTATAACAGCAGTATAACAGCAGTATAACAGCAGTATAACAGCAGTATAACAGCAGTATAACAGCAGTATAGTATAACAGCAGTATAACAGCAGTATAACAGCAGTATAGTATAACAGCAGTATAACAGCAGTATAACAGCAGTATAGTATAACAGCAGTATAACAGCAGTATAGTATAACAGCAGTATAACAGCAGTATAACAGCAGTATAACAGCAGTATAACAGCAGTATAACAGCAGTATAGTATAACAGCAGTATAAAAGCAGTATAGTATAACAGCAGTATAACAGTAGTATAACAGCAGTATAACAGCAGTATAACAGCAGTATAGTATAACAGCAGTATAGAAGCAGTATAGTATAACAGCAGTATAACAGCAGTATAACAGTAGTATAACAGCAGTATAACAGCAGTATAGTATAACAGCAGTATAACAGCAGTATAACAGCAGGTATAACAGCAGTATAACAGCAGTATAACTGCGATAGACATAACACAGTATAGTATGAACAGCAGTATAACAGCAGTATAACAGCAGTATAACAGCAGTAAATAAACAGCAGTATAAAGCAAGTTAGACACATAACACACAGTATAAAAGCAGTATCAACAGCAGTATAAGAGTATATCAGCAGGATAAGTAGTAACAGCAGTATAACAGCAGTATAACTGCAGTATAACTAGCAGTATTACTAGCAGTATAAGCAGTATAAAGCAGTGTACAGCAGTATAACAGCAGTATAACCTGCAGTTATAGTATAACAGCAGTATAGTATACAGTAGTATAACAGCAGTTATAGTAAACAGCAGTATAACAGCAGGTATAACTGCAGTATAACAGCAGTATATACAGCAGATAATAAACAGCAGTTATAACAGCAGTATAACGAGCAGTATCACAGCAGTATAAACAGCAGTATAGTATAAACAGCAGTATAGTAACAGCTAGTATTAACAGCAGTATAGTATAACAGCAGTATAACAGCAGTATAACAGCATAGTATAACAGCAGTATAACAGCAGATATAGTATACAGCAGTATAACAGCAGTATAGTATAACAGCAGTATAACAGCAGTATAACAGCAGTATAGAAGCAGTATAGTATAACAGCAGTATAACAGCAGTATAACAGCAGTATAACAGCAGTATAACAGCAGTATAGTATAACAGCAGTATAACAGCAGTATAACAGCAGTATAACAGCAGTATAACAGCAGTATAACAGCAGTAAAACAGCAGTATAAAGTATAACAGCAGTAATAGTATTAACAGCAGTATAACAGCAAGTATAACAGTAGTATAACAGCAGTATAACAGCAGTATAACAGCAGTATAACAGTAGTATAACAGCAGTATAACAGTAGTATAACAGCAGTATAACAGCAGTATAACAGCAGTATAACAGCAGTATAACAGCAGTATAACAGCAGTATAACAGCAGTATAGTATAACAGCAGTATAACAGCAGTATAACAGCAGTATAACAGCAGTATAACAGTAGTATAACAGCAGTATAACAGCAGTATAGTATAACAGCAGTATAACAGCAGTATAACAGCAGTATAACAGCAGTATAACAGCAGAATAACAGCAGTATAAAAGCAGTATAACAGCAGTATAGTATAACAGCAGTATAGTATAACAGCAGTATAACAGCAGTATAACAGCAGTATAACAGCAGTATAACAGTAGTATAACAGCAGTATAACAGCAGTATAACAGCAGTATAACAGCAGTATAACAGCAGTATAACAGCAGTATAACAGCAGTATAACAGTAGTATAACAGCAGTATAACAGCAGTATAGTATAACAGCAGTATAACAGCAGTATAACAGCTTTATAGTATAACAGCAGTATAACAGCAGTATAACAGCAGTATAACAGCAGTATAGTATAACAGCAGTATAGTATAACAGCAGTATAACAGCAGTATAACAGCAGTATAGTATAACAGCAGTATAGTATAACAGCAGTATAACAGCAGTATAACAGCAGTATAGTATAACAGCAGTATAGTATAACAGCAGTATAACAGCAGTATAACAGCAGTATAGTATAACAGCAGTATAGTATAACAGCAGTATAAAAGCAGTATAACAGCAGTATAACAGCAGTATAACAGCAGTATAGTATAAACAGCAGTATAGTATAAACAGCAGTATAACAGCAAGTAATAACAGCAGTATAACAGCAGTATAACAGCAAGTAGTATAACAGTAGTATAAACAGCAGTATAACAGCAGTATAGTATAACAGCAGTATAACAGCAGTATAACAGCAGTATAGTATAACAGCAGTATAGTATAACAGCAGTATAACAGCAGTATAACAGCAGTATAACAGCAGTAGTATAACAGCAGTATAGTATAACAGCAGTATAACAGCAGTATAAAAGCAGTAATAACAGCAAGTATAGTATAACAGCAAGTATAGTATAACAGCAGTATAACAGCAGTATAACAGCAGTATAACAGCAGTATAACAGCAGTATAGTATAACAGCATTATAACAGCAGTATAACAGCAGTATAGTATAACAGCAGTAAAAACAGTAGTATAACAGCAGTATAACAGCAGTATAACAGCAGTATAACAGCAGTATAACAGCAGTATAACAGCAGTATAGTATAACAGCAGTATAACAGCAGTATAACAGCAGTATAACAGCAGTATAACAGCAGTATAACAGCAGTATAACAGCAGTATAACAGCAGTATAGTATAACAGCAGTATAACAGCAGTATAACAGCAGTATAGTATAACAGCAGTATAACAGCAGTATAGTATAACAGCAGTATAACAGCAGTATAACAGCAGTATAACAGCAGTATAACCAGTAGTATAACAGCAGTATAACAGCAGTATAGTATAACAGCAGTATAACAGCAGTATAACAGCAGTATAGTATAACAGCAGTATAACAGCAGTATAGTATAACAGCAGTATAACAGCAGTATAGTATAACAGCAGTATAACAGCAGTATAACAGCAGTATAACAGCAGTATAACAGCAGTATAACAGCAGTATAGTATAACAGCAGTATAGTATAACAGCAGTATAACAGCAGTATAACAGCAGTATAACAGCAGTATAACAAGCAAGTATAACAGCAAGTATAACAGCAGTATAGTATAACAGCAGTATAACAGCAGTATAACAGCAGTATAACAGCAGTATAACAGCAGTATAACAGCAGTATAACAGCAGTATAACAGCAGTATAGTATAACAGCAGTATAACAGCAGAAATAGTATAACAGCAGTATAACAAGCAGTATAACAGCAGTATAACAGCAGTAATAACAGCAGTATAACAGCAGTATAACAGCAGTATAACAGCAGTATAACAGCAGTATAACAGTAGTATAACAGCAGTATAACAGCAGTATAGTATAACAGCAGTATAACAGCAGTATAACAGCAGTATAGTATAACAGCAGTATAGTATAACAGCAGTATAACAGCAGTATAACAGCAGTATAACAGCAGTATAGTATAACAGCAGTATAGTATAACAGCAGTATAACAGCAGTATAACAGCAGTATAACAGCAGTATAACAGCAGTATAGTATAACAGCAGTATAGTATAACAGCAGTATAACAGCAGTATAAAAGCAGTATAACAGCAGTATAGTATAACAGCAGTATAGTATAACAGCAGTATAACAGCAGTATAAAAGCAGTATAACAGCAGTATAGTATAACAGCAGTATAACAGCAGTATAACAGCAGTATAACAGCAGTATAACAGCAGTATAACAGCAGTATAACAGCAGTATAACAGCAGTATAACAGTAGTATAACAGCAGTATAACAGCAGTATAGTATAACAGCAGTATAACAGCAGTATAACAGCAGTATAGTATAACAGCAGTATAACAGCAGTATAGTATAACAGCAGTATAACAGCAGTATAACAGCAGTATAACAGCAGTATAACAGCAGTATAACAGCAGTATAACAGCAGTATAGTATAACAGCAGTATAACAGTAGTATAACAGCAGTATAACAGCAGTATAACAGCAGTATAACAGCAGTATAACAGCAGTATAACAGCAGTATAGTATAACAGCAGTATAACAGCAGTATAACAGCAGTATAACAGCAGTATAACAGCAGTATAACAGCAGTATAACAGCAGTATAGTATAACAGCAGTATAACAGCAGTATAGTATAACAGCAGTATAACAGCAGTATAACAGCAGTATAGTATAACAGCAGTATAACAGCAGTATAACAGCAGTATAGTATAACAGCAGTATAACAGCAGTATAACAGCAGTATAGTATAACAGCAGTATAACAGCAGTATAACAGCAGTATAACAGCAGTATAACAGCAGTATAACAGCAGTATAACAGCAGAATAACAGCAGTATAACAGCAGTATAACAGCAGTATAACAGCAGTATAACAGCAGTATAACAGCAGTATAGTATAACAGCAGTATAACAGCAGTATAACAGCAGTATAACAGCAGTATAACAGCAGTATAACAGCAGTATAACAGCAGTATAACAGCAGTATAACAGCAGTATAGTATAACAGCAGTATAACAGCAGTATAACAGCAGTATAACAGCAGTATAGTATAACAGCAGTATAACAGCAGTATAGTATAACAGCAGTATAACAGCAGTATAGTATAACAGCAGTATAACAGCAGTATAACAGCAGTATAACAGCAGTATAACAGCAGTATAACAGCAGTATAACAGCAGTATAGTATAACAGCAGTTTAACAGCAGTATAACAGCAGTATAGTATAACAGCAGTATAACAGCAGTATAGTATAACAGCAGTATAACAGCAGTATAACAGCAGTATAACAGCAGTATAACAGCAGTATAACAGCAGTATAGTATAACAGCAGTATAACAGCAGTATAACAGCAGTATAACAGTAGTATAACAGCAGTATAACAGCAGTATAGTATAACAGCAGTATAACAGCAGTATAACAGCAGTATAGTATAACAGCAGTATAACAGCAGTATAGTATAACAGCAGTATAACAGCAGTATAACAGCAGTATAACAGCAGTATAACAGCAGTATAACAGCAGTATAACAGCAGTATAGTATAACAGCAGTATAACAGCAGTATAACAGCAGTATAGTATAACAGCAGTTTAACAGCAGTATAACAGCAGTATAGTATAACAGCAGTATAACAGCAGTATAGTATAACAGCAGTATAACAGCAGTATAACAGCAGTATAACAGCAGTATAGTATAACAGCAGTATAACAGCAGTATAACAGCAGTATAGTATAACAGCAGTATAACAGCAGTATAACAGCAGTATAGAAGCAGTATAGTATAACAGCAGTATAACAGCAGTATATATATCCAAGTTATTGTTTCTCATTGTATATTTATTCCTTCTATTTTTCTATTCTTCCTATATTCTTTCTCTCTGCATTGTTGGGAAGGGCCCAGTAAACATTTCACTGTTAGTCTACACCTGTTGTTTACCAACCATGTGACATATACCATTTGATTTGAGCCAACTAAAGCAAACTCAATTGTTTTGATTGTCTCTGAGCTCATACAACTCTGGCTGAAAGGTTTTTGCCAAACTCTGGTTCCATTTCATCGGGGAGCCAAAAATATGCCAGGCTAGTCGCTTAACTTCCCCCTCCCCCTCCCCCTCCCCCCCACTGCCTGGCGTCCCGTCACCTGATGGAGAGGAGAGAGAGAGAAGAGTCCCACCCTCCCCTCCCCCTCCCCCCCACTGCCTGGCGTCCCGTCACCTGATGGAGAGGAGAGAGAGAAGAGTCCCACCATCTCCTTTCCCGGATGCTCTGGAGCAACACAGAGTGGACTATCGATTCTGGAGTGCCAGCTGGGTAATTGAGTGCACACAGAACGCTGTAAATTTGAGGGTGATCGTTACTCTTTGCTTATACAAGCCAAAAAGACCTGCAGCAGCTGTGCCAATGCTGCTGGGGTCATGAAACCTGGGACATTACATTACACAAGAAGGGAGAGAGGAGAGGAGAAAGAGAGGAGGAGAGGAGAGGAGGAGAGGAGGAGAGGAGGAGAGGAAGAGAGGAGAGGGGTCGAGTGGAGAGTCAAATTAGGGTTGCATGATATGGGAAAAAGTTGCAATTTTTTTAAATACAGTGGGGAGAACAAGTATTTGATACACTGCCGATTTTGCAGGTTTTCCTACTTACAAAGCATGTAGAGGTCTGTAATTTTTATCATAGGTACACTTCAACTGTGAGAGACGGAATCTAAAATAAAACTCCAGAAAATCACATTTTATGATTTTTAAGTAATTAATTTGCATTTTATTGCGTGACATAAGTATTTGATCACCTACCAACCAGTAAGAATTCCGGCTCTCACAGACCTGTTAGTTTTTCTTTAAGAAGCCCTCCTGTTCTCCACTCATTACCTGTATTAACTGCAACTGTTTGAACTCATTACCTGTATAAAAGACACCTGTCCACACACTCAATCAAACAGACTCCAACCTCTCCACAATGGCCAAGACCAGAGAGCTGTGTAAGGACATCAGGGATACAATTGTAGACCTGCACAAGGCTGGAATGGGATACAGGACAATAGGCAAGCAGCTTGGTGAGAAGGCAACAACTGCTGGCACAATTATTAGAAAATGGAAGAAGTTCAAGATGACGGTCAATCACCCTCGGTCTGGGGCTCCATGCAAGATCTCACCTCGTGGGGCATCAATGATCATGAGGAAGGTGAGGGATCAGCCCAGAACTACACGGCAGGACCTGGTCAATGACCTGAAGAGAGCTGGGACCAAAGTCTCAAAGAAAACCATTAGTAACACACTACGCCGTCATGGATTAAAATCCTGCAGCGCACGCAAGGTCCCCCTGCTCAAGCCAGCGCATGTCCAGGCCCGTCTGAAGTTTGCCAATGACCATCTGGATGATCCAGAGGAGGAATGGGAGAAGGTCATGTGGTCTGATGAGACAAAAATAGAGCTTTTTGGTCTAAACTCCACTCGCCGTGTTTGGAGGAAGAAGAAGGATGAGTACAACCCCAAGAACACCATCCCAACCGTGAAGCATGGAGGTGGAAACATCATTCTTTGGGGATGCTTTTCTGCAAAGGGGACAGGACGACTGCACTGTATTGAGGGGAGGATGGATGGGGCCATGTATCGCGAGATCTTGGCCAACAACCTCCTTCCCTCAGTAAGAGCATTGAAGATGGGTCATGGCTGGGTCTTCCAGCATGACAACGACCCGAAACACACAGCCAGGGCAACTAAGGACTGGCTCCGTAAGAAGCATCTCAAGGTCCTGGAGTGGTCTAGCCAGTCTCCAGACCTGAACCCAATAGAACATCTTTGGAGGGAGCTGAAAGCCCGTATTGCCCAGCGACAGCCCCGAAACCTGAAGGATCTGGAGAAGGTCTGTATGGAGGAGTGGGCCAAAATCCCTGCTGCAGTGTGTGCAAACCTGGTCAAGACCTACAGGAAATGTATGATCTCTGTAATTGCAAACAAAGGTTTCTGTACCAAATATTAAGTTCTGCTTTTCTGATGTATCAAATACTTATGTCATGTAATAAAATGCTAATTAATTACTTAGAAATCATACAATGTGATTTTCTAGATTTGACAGAGCTGGTGTAACTGAGTCAGGTTTGTAGGCCTCCTTGCTCGCACACGCTATTTCAGTTCTGCCCACATATTTTCTATATGATTGAGGTCAGGGCTTTGTGATGGCCACTCCAATACCTTGACTTTGTTGTCCTTAAGCCATTATGCCACCACTTTGGAAGTATGCTTGGGGTCGTTGTCCATTTGGAAAACCCATTTGCAACCAAACTTTAACTTCCTGAGTGATGTCTTGAGATGTTGCTTCAATATATCCACATAATTCTCCTTCCTCAATATGCCATCTATTTTGTGAACTGCACCAGTCCCTCCTGCAGCAAAGCACCCTCACAGCATGATGCTGCCACCCCTGTGCTTCACGGTTGGGATGGTGTTCTTCGGCTTGCAAGCAATGGCCAAACAGTTCTATTTTTGTTTCATCAGACCAGAGGACATTTTTCCAAAAAGTATGATCTTTGTCCCCATGTGCAGTTGCAAACCGTAGTCTGTCTTTTTTATGGCGGTTTTGGAGCAGTGCCTTCTTCCTTGCTGAGTGGCCTTTCAGGTTATGTCGATATAGGACTCATTTTACTGTGGATATAGATACTTTTGTACCTGTTTCCTCCAGCATCTTCACAAGGTCCTTTGCTGTTGTTCTGTGATTGATTTGCACTTTTCGCACCAAAGTACGTTCATCTCTAGGAGACAGAACACGTCTCCTTCCTGAGCGGTATGATGGCTGCGTGATCCCATGGTGTATATACTTGCGTACTATTGTTTGTACAGATGAACATGGTACCTTCAGGCGTTTGGAAATTGCTCCCAATGATGAACCAGACTTATGGAGGTCTACAATTTCTTTTCTGAGGTCTTGGCTGATTTCTTTTGATTTTCCCATGATGTCAAGCAAAGAGGCACTGAGTTTGAAGGTAGGCCTTGAAATACATCCACAGGTACACCTTCAATTGACTCAAATTATGTCAATTAGCCTATCAGAAGCTTCTAAAGCCATGACATCATTTTCTGGAATTTTCCAAGCTGTTTAAAGGCACAGTCAACTTAGTGTATGTAAACTTCTGACCCATTGGAATTGTGATACAGTGAATTATAAGTGAAATAATCTGTCTGTAAACAATTGTTGGAAAAATTACTTGTGTCATGCACAATGTAGATGTCCTAACCGACTTGCCAAAACTACAGTTTGTTAACAAGACATTTGTGGAGTGGTTGAAAAACGAGTTTTAATGACTCCAACCTAAGTGTATGTAAACTTCCGACTTCAACTGTATATAATGAAGAAAAGTGGAAAGCAGCATCATTCTTGTTTGGAATCATCTGTTGACTGCCTGATCACCAACAACTATGAGACAGCCAACAGGGAGGAGGTGAGGGCCCTGGCGTAGTGGTGCCAGGAAAATAACCCCTCCCTCAACGTCAACAACAAAACGAAGGAGCTGATCGTGGACTTCGGGAGACAGCAGAGACAGCATGCCCCCATCCACATCAACGGGGCCGCAGTGGAGAAGGTGAAAAGCTTCAAGTTCCTCTGTGTATGCATCACTGAAATGGTCCATCCACACATACAGTGTGGTGAAGAAGGTGCAACAGCGCCTCTTCAACCTCTGGAGGCTGAAGAAATTTGTCCCCAACCGGACGGGACCACCTAGTGTTGACACGGAGCCCCGCCGAACCTACACGACTGGTCTGCCGACGAAATCGTCTGATGTGGTTACAACAGGCTTCCCGTTACGACGTCGACCACGAAGATTCCATCTGCTAGCCCCGGCCCGCTAGCACACGCTAGCCGTGGCCTCTTGCTCGCTAGTGCTTTAGCAGCCTCCGAACTATCCTATTGCTGTTCACCGGACCTTATGATAACTCAGCTATACAGCTGATGCCTGCTGGACTGTTCCTTTTTACGGTACTGCATCCTGTTTATGTTTAGCCTCAGCCCAAACTGTGTCGTCATTACCAGCTGTTGTCTTAGCTCTCTCAAATTACACCTGTGATTGCTTTATGCCTCTCTCCCATGTCAATATGGTTAGCTTATTGTTGTTTCGGTTATTTCTAATTGTACTATTTCTCTGTAGATCCCCCAGCCCAGCTAAACCTGCCTTAGATAGCTCCTTTGTCCCACCCCCCATACACGCAGAGACCGACTCAATTGGTGCCTCCAGTGATGCTATCTCTTTCATTGTTACCCAAAGCTTAGGTTTACCTGTCACGCTCTGGCTCCGGGACTGTGTAGTTTGAGCCAGGGTGTATTCATTTGGTTGTGTTGGGTATAGGGTGTGTTCATTTGGTTGTGTTTGGTTGAGTGACTCCCAATCAGTGGTAACGAGTGTCAGCTGTCGGCTCGTTATCTCTGATTGGGAGCCATATTTAAACTGTCATTGTTCACCTTGGGGTTGTGGGTTTTTGTTCTATGTTCAGTCGGTGTAACTGAGGACGTCACGGATCGTGTTTTGTTTTGTCGTGTGTTTCTACATTAAAATCATCATGTTCACTCCCAACGCTGCGCTTTGGTCGTACTTCATTGGCGCCCGTGACAGAAAAACCCACCACAACGAGACCAAGCAGCAGTTGGATAACGAGTGGTGGAGCCAGAAGAGCGAAGGTTGGGAGAGGACTATGGAGGCCTGGTCCACCGAGAGGAGAGACCCCCAGAAAAATTTTAGGGGGGGGCTCACGACGTCGGGGCAGAAGGTGTACGGCCCGGAGGAGTGCAAGAGGTTGGCAGATATGGCCGCCAGTTTAAGGGGGCCACTGGTTACGAAGGGGATGGAAAGTGTGGAGGCACGGCGAGAGGTACTGGGGGGTGTTTCCAGTCCGGTCCGGCCCGTTCCTGATCCCCGTGTAGGGCCAGGGGTGTGTGTCCCCAGTGCGGTTCTGTCTGTTCCTGTTCCTCGCATTGAACCTACGGTGCGCGTCGCCAGCCCGACTCGGCCCGTTCCTGCTCCCCGCGCCAAGTCTGTGGTGCGTTTCGCCAGCCCAGCCCGGCCTGTCCCTGCTCAACGCACCAAGCCTACGGGGTGCGTCGCCAGCCCAGCTCGGCCTGTTCCTGCGCCCCGCACCAAGTCTGTGGTGCGTTTCGCCAGCCCAGCCCGGCCTGTCTCTGCTCTACGCACCAAGACTACGGTGTGCGTCGTCGGCCCAACTCGGACTGTTCCTGCCACTCGCACCAGGCTAAGGGGGCGAGTCGTCAACCTGGTTCAGCCTATTCCTGCTACTCGCACCAAGCCAGGGAGGCGAGTCGTCAACCTGAGAAGGTCCGTTCCGGCTCCACGTACCAAGCCGAGGGTGCGTATCGTCGGCCAGGTCCGGTCCATCCCTGTCTCACGCGCCAAGCTAGGGGTGCGCGTCATCAGTTTGGATCCAGCCAGCTGGGTTGGATTGGATCGGGGCCATTACGGGGGGAGTTATGTAGGGTGGTGGTCAAGCCTGGAGCCGGAGCCGCCGCCGAGGAGCAACACCCACCCAGCCCTCCCCTATTTTGGGGTGTAGGCGCGGTCGGAGTCCGCGCCTTTAGGGGGGGGGTACTGTCACGCTCTGGCTCCGGGACTGTGTAGTTTGAGCCAGGGTGTATTCATTTGGTTGTGTTGGGTATAGGGTGTGTTCATTTGGTTGTGTTTGGTTGAGTGACTCCCAATCAGTGGTAACGAGTGTCAGCTGTCGGCTCGTTATCTCTGATTGGGAGCCATATTTAAACTGTCATTGTTCACCTTGGGGTTGTGGGTTTTTGTTCTATGTTCAGTCGGTGTAACTGAGGACGTCACGGATCGTGTTTTGTTTTGTCGTGTGTTTCTACATTAAAATCATCATGTTCACTCCCAACGCTGCGCTTTGGTCGTACTTCATTGGCGCCCGTGACATTACCTCCACTTTACTCATATCCTTCCATATCCTTGTCTGTACATAATGCCCTGAATCTTTTCTACAACGCCCAGAAATCTGCCCCCTTTATTCTATGTACCCAACGCACTTGAAGACCAGTTCTTAAAGCCTTTAGCCGTATCCTTATTCTAGTCCTCCTCTGTTCCTCTGGTGATGTAGAGGTTAACCCAGGCCCTGCAGCCCTCAGTATCACTCCTACTCCCCAGGCGCTATCATTTGCTGACTTCTGTAATCGCAAAAGCCTTGGTTTCTTGCATGTAAATATCAGAAGACTACTTCCTAAGTTTGAGTTATTCACTGCGTTAGCACACTCCACCAACCCTGATGTTCTAGCAGTGTCTGAATCCTGGCTTAGGAAGGCCACCAAAAATTCTGAAATTTCCATCCCCAACTATAACATTTTCCATCTAGATAGAACTGCCAAAGGGGGTGGAGTTGCAATCTACTGTAGAGATAGCCTGCAGAGCTCTATCATACTATCCAGGTCTGTGCCCAAACAGTTTGAGCTTCTACTTCTAAAAATCCACCTTTCCAGAAATAAGTCTCTCACTGTTGCCGCTTGCTACAGACCCCCCTCAGCCCCCAGCTGTGCCCTGGACACCATATGTGAATTGATTGCCCCCCATTTATCCTCAGAGTTCGTACTGCTTGGTGACCTAAATTGGGATATGTTTAACACCCCGGCCATCCTACAATCTAAACTAGATGCCCTCAATCTCACACAAATTATCAACGAACCTACCAGGTACAACCCTAAATCCGTAAACATGGGTACCCTCATAGATATCATCCTGACTAACTTACCATCTAAATACACCTCCGCTGTCTTCAACCAGGATCTCAGCGATCACTGCCTTATTGCCTGCGTCCGTAATGGGTCCGCGGTCAAACGACCACCCCTCATCACTGTCAAACGCTCCCTAAAACACTTTAGCGAGCAGGCCTTCCTAATTGACCTGGCCCAGGTATCCTGGATGGATATAGATCTCATTCCGTCAGTAGAGGATGCCTGGTTGTTCTTTAAAAGTAATTTCCTCTCAATCTTAAATAAACATGCCCCATTCAAAAAATACAGAACTAAGAACAGATATAGCCCCTGGTTCTCCTCAGACTTGACTGCCCTTGACCAGCACAAAAACATCCTGTGGCGTACTGCATTAGCATCAAATAGCCCCCGCGATATGCAACTTTTCAGGGAAGTTAGGAACCAATATACACAAACAGTCAGGAAAGCAAAGGCTAACTTTTTCAAACAGAAATGTTCATCCTGTAGCACTAACTCCAAAAAGTTTTAGGACACTGTAAAGTCCATGGAGAATAAGAGCACTTCCTCCCAGCTGCCCACTGCACTGAGGCTAGGAAACACTATCACCACCGATATATCTACAATAATCGAGAATTTCAACAAGCATTTTGCTAAGGCTGGCCATGCTTTCCACCTGGCTACCACTACCCCGGCCACCAACTCTGCACCCTCCGCTGCAACTTGCCCATGCCTCCCCCCGCTTCTCCTTCACACAAATTCAGACAGCTGATGTTCTGAAAGAGCTGCAAAATCTGGACCCCTACAAATCAGCTGGGCAAGACAATCTGGACCCTTTCTTTCTAAAACTAGCCGCCGAAATTGTCGCAACCCCTATTACTAGCCTGTTCAACCTCTCTTTCGTAACGTCTGAGATCCCCAGAGATTGGAAAGCTGCCGCGGTCACCCCCCTCTTCAAAGGGGGTGACACTCTAGATCCAAACTGTTACAGACCTATATCCATCCTGCCCTGCCTTTCGAAAGTATTTGAAAGCCAAGTTAACAAACAGATCACCGACCATTTCGAATCCCACCGTACCTTCTCCGCTATGCAATCCGGTTTCCGAGCTGGTCATGGGTGCACTCCAGCCACGCTCAAGGTCCTAAATGATATTATAACCGCGATCGATAATAGACAGTACTGTGCAGCCGTCTTCATCGACCTGGCCAAGGCTTTCGACTCTGTCAACCACCGCATTCTTATTGGCAGACTAAATAGCCTTGGTTTCTCAAATGACTGCCTCGCCTGGTTCACCAACTACTTCTCAGATAGAGTTCAATGTGTCAAATCGGAGGGCCTGTTGTCTGGACCTATGGCAGTCTCTATGGGGGTGCCACAGGGTTCAATTCTTGGGCCGACTCTTTTCTCCGTGTATATCAATGATGTCGCTCTTGCTGCTGGTGACTCTTAGATCCACCTCTACGCAGACGACACCATTTTGTATACATCTGGCCCTTCATTGGACACTGTGTTAACAATGAAGTCTTCAATGCCATACAACACTCCTTCAGTAGCCTCCAACTGCTCTTAAACGCTAGTAAAACTAAATGCATGCTCTTCAATCGAACGCTGCTGGCACCCGCCCACCCGACTAGAATCACCACTCTCGACGGGTCTGACCTAGAGTATGTGGACAACTACAAATACCTAGGTGTCTGGTTAGACTGTAAACTCTCCTTCCAGACTCACATTAAGAATCTCCAATCCAAAGTTAAATCTAGAATTGGCTTCCTATTTCGCAACAAAGCCTCCTTCACTCATGCTGCCAAACATGCCCTCGTAAAACTGACTATCCTACCGATCCTTGACTTCGGCGATGTCATTTACAAAATAGCCTCCAACACTCTACTCAGCAAATTGGATGTAGTCTATCACAGTGCCATCCGTTTTGTCTCCAAAGCCCCATACACTACCCACCACTGTGACCTGTATGCTCTTGTTGGCTGGTCCTCACTACATGTTCGTCGTCAAACCCACTGGCTCCAGGCCATCTATAAATCACTGCTAGGCAAATCCCCGCCTTATCTTAGCTCATTGGTCACCATAGCAGCACCCACCCGTAGTCTGCGCTCCAGCAGGTATATCTCACTGGTCATTCCCAAAGCCAACACCTCCTTTGGCCGCCATTCCTTCCAGTTCTCTGCTGCCAATGGAACGAACTGCAAAAATATCTGAAGCTGGAGACACTTTTCTCCCTCACTAACTTTAAGCATCAGTTGTCAGAGCACCTTACCGATCACTGCACCTGTACACAGCCCATCTGAAATTAGCCCACCCAACTACCTCATCCCTATATTGTTATTTATTTTGCTCTTTTGCACCCCAGTATCTCTATTTGCACATCATCTCTTGCACATCTAGCATTCCAGTGTTAATACTAATTGTAATTATTTTGCACTATGGCCTATTTATTGCCTTACCTCCATAACTTACTACATTTACACACACTGTATATATATTTTCTATTGTGTTATTGACTGTACGTTTTGTTTACCCCATCTGTAACTCTGTGTTGTTGTTGTTTTTATCGCACTGCTTTGCTTTATCTTGGCCAGGTCGCAGTTGTAAATGAGAACTTGTTCTCAACTGGCTTACCTGGTTAAATAAAGGTGAAATAAAAATAAAATAAAAAGCACTTTTTTTTTTTTTTAATAAAGGTGAAATAAAAAAATAAAAAAAAGACCCTCACAAACATTTACAGATGCCCCATTGAGAGCATCCTGTCGGGCTGTATCACCGCCTGGTACGACAACTGCACCGCCCGCAACCGCAGTGCTCCCCAGAGGGTAGTACACCCTGGTGGCAGAGGAAAATGTGTCAGATACAGTGAGAGTTTTATAAAGCCGTGTGAGTTAGGCTTTGTCCCAAATGTACTATTTAGGGAATAGGGTGCATTTGGGCCATAAGCAGAGAGGTGTCAATGGGACCATTGAATGTGAACAGGAGTGGGACGGCAGGCAGGCAGGGAAGTGGGCAAGCAGGAGAGCAGGATGGCTGGGGTACAGTAAGCTTGCTGGTGAACGCTGGACCAAGTAACAATTCCACCCAGGGGTCACCCAGGGGTCAGGGAGAGGGGAGCAGCAGAGGGCACAATCAGAACAGCCATCTGGGAACAGCTATCTCTGTGTCCCTCTCTCCCACCCTCACTTTCCCCTCTCAATTCAATTTCAATTTCAATTTCAATTTAATGGCCTTTATTGCCATGGGAAACGTATGTTAACATTGCCAAAGCAAGTGAAATAGATAATAAACAAAAGTGAAATAAACAATAAATATTAACAGTAAACATTACACTCAGAAGTTCCAAAATAAAAAAGACCTTTCAAATGTCATATTATGTATATATACAGTGTTGTAACAATGTGCAAATAGTTAAAGTACAAAAGGGAAAATAAATCAACATAAATATGGGTTGTATTTACAATGGTGTTTGTTCTTCACTGGTTGCCCTTTTCTTCTGGCAACAGGACACAAATCTTGCAGCTGTGATGGCACACTGTGGTATTTCACCCAGTAGATAAGGGAGTTTATCAAAATTGGATTTGTTTTCAAATTCTTTGTGGGTCTGTGTAATCTGAGGGAAATATGTGTCTCTAATATGGTCATACATTTGGCAGGAGGTTAGGAAGTGCAGCTCAGTTTCCACCTCATTTTGTGGGCAGTGTGCACATAGCCTGTCTTCTCTTGAGAGCCAGGTCTGCCTACGGCGGCCTTTCTCAATAGCAAGGCTATGCTCACTGAGTCTGTACATAGTTTCTGCCACTGTGTACTCTCTGTTTAGGGCCAAATAGCATTCTAGTTTGCTCTGTTTTTTTTGGTGACCATGTGGACAGGGGAGACACAGCTGGGACAGGACCTGATTCAGACCATGTGGGCATCTCTCTAACCCTGATTCAGACCATGTGGGCCTCTCTCTAACCCTGATTCAGACCATGTGGGCATCTCTCTAACCCTGATTCAGACCATGTGGGCATCTCTCTAACCCTGATTCAGACTATGTGGGCATCTCTCTCTCCTGTCATGGGCATCTAGTATCCCCCCATAGCCCTAACTGTGGCTTATTAAGGTGAATAAGGTGCACATATCACAGTCATTACATTCAACTAAGGTAGGATAGACAACCACATATCACAGTCATTACATTCAACTAAGGTAGGATAGACAACCACATATCACAGTCATTACATTCAACTATGGAAACCGTGGAATCACTACCGTCTGTACACAAGGTTCCCATCAAATCAGAACCGGCCGTGATCTCTTTTCTGCCGCTTGGCCCTCAAGCCCTTCCTGTCCCTTCCTGTCCCTTCCTGTCCCTTCCTGTCCCTTCCTGTCCCTTCCTGTCCCTTCCTGTCCCTTCCTGTCCCTTCCTGTCCCTTCCCAAACACGATTGGTTAGTTTTCAACACTGTGATGTCCTATATTTATTGTGTGTCAAACCATTTATCTTAGTGCCCAAGGCATTGACTAGTTCAAGCTGCTCTTAAATTCATCTGATATCTATTAGTGATGTAGGTCAAGACTCATCTTATTATTAGAAACCAGTAACACTTTCCAAAAATGAGAAATATCACACTACAGGGTCGGGATTCAAACGAATGCAAATAAACGACCTAAGAACTGTGATAAGGTGAGCCGACATCCGCAAAGTGTACAACTAACGTGATCTCCACAAATGTCAGGGAAATTGCATTTAAAATAATTTTGCTGCGTGCAGGCTGTTAATATGTGCCCAATGTAAATCCAAATGTACCTCTGTGTTGCAGTTTTATTTTTTTTAAGTGGAAGTAGCTAGTAAAGTTTGTAACTGTGTATTGTGGGGTGTTTTGGTATAGTCACTGGTAGTAATGTAGTAGAAACAGTGGCTGTGTATTGTGGAGTGTGTTGAGTGACAGCACGGTAGCTTACCTGTGTATTGTGGAGTGTGTTGAGTGACAGCACGGTAGCTTACCTGTGTATTGTGGAGTGTGTTGAGTGACAGCACGGTAGCTTACCTGTGTATTGTGGAGTGTGTTGAGTGACAGCACGGTAGCTTACCTGTGTATTGTGGAGTGTGTTGAGTGACAGCACGGTAGCTTACCTGTGTATTGTGGGGCTTGTAAGGTGAGCTACTCTCCAGGTCAGCTAGGATGGAGGTCAGAGAGTCAATCTCAGCGTCCAGACTGGACCGCCTCTCTTCCAGGGTCTTCTCTGGTCCATGCATCTAGAGATAGGACATCTAGGAGTTAGAGTGATAGGCCCGCACTCACTCACACACACACACAGACACACACACACAGACACACACACATACACACACACACACACACACACACACACACACACACACACACACACACACACACACACACACACACACACACACACACACACACACAGAGATCTCGCACAGGTCTCGCATCTGGACCCACAAACAAAGGCGTTGGAATGACACAATCACTTGTTTCAATACATGCCATTTCCCATGTGTAATAACAGGTATACACACACCCCCTCCGCTCCTCATCTCCTATTGTTTCTGCCTACCTGCCTACCTGTGTTCCTCCCTGCCTACCTGCCATCCTACTTGCCTTCCCCCCTGCCTACCAGCCTTCCAACCTGCCTACCTGCCTTCCTACCTGCCTACCAGCCTTCCCCCCTGCCTACCAGCCTTCCCCCCTGCCTACCAGCCTTCCTCCCTGCCTACCAGCCTTCCACCCTGCCTTCCTCCCTGCATACCTGCCTTCCCCCCTGCCTACTTGCCTTCCCCCCTGCCTACCAGCCTTCCAACCTGCCTACCTGCCTTCCTCCCTGCCTACCTGCCTTCCCCCCTGCCTACCTGGCTTGGGGACAGGACAACTTCACGCATCAAAGGGACGATGGACGGGGCCATGTACCGTCAAATCTTGGGTGAGAACCTCCTTCCCTAAGCCAGGGCATTGAAAATGGGTCGTGGATGGGTATTCCAGCATGACAATGACCCAAAACACACGGCCAAGGCAACAAAGGAGTGGCTCAAGAAGAAGCACATTAAGGTCCTGGAGTGGCCTAGCCAGTCTCCAGACCTTAATCCCATAGAAAATATGTGGAGGGAGCTGAAGGTTTGAGTTGCCAAACGTCAGCCTCGAAACCTTAATGACTTGGAGAAGATCTGCAAAGAGGAGTGGGACAAAATCCCTCCTGAGATGTGTGCAAACCTGGTGGCCAACTACAAGAAACGTCTGACCTCTGTGATTCTCAACAAGGGTTTTGCCACCAAGTACTAAGTCATGTTTTGCAGAGGGGTCAAATACTTATTTCCCTCATTAAAATGCTAATCAATTTATAACATTTTTGACATGCGTTTTTCTAGATTTTGTTGTTGTTATTCTGTCTCTCACTGTTCAAATAAACCTACCATTAAAATGATAGACTGATCATTTCTTTGTCAGTGGGCAAACGTACAAAATCAGCAGGGGATCAAATACTTTTTTCCCTCACTGTACCTGCCTTCCTCCCTACTGGTGCCTGTCTGCCTGGTGTGGATCAGAGTCTGGGGACTATTGGTGTCTCTGTTCCCACTCACATACTTTATCCTGGTTTAGTTTGGGGTGGTATTAGGATTCACAGCCTGTCTGTCTTCCTCCCTGTGTATGTGTGTTTGAGCACAGTTGACCTTGGCCTTAAACAAGCCTCTACTTGCCTTCCCCCCTGCCTACCAGCCTTCCAACCTGCCTACCTGCCTTCCTCCCTGCCTACCTGCCTTCCCCCCTGCCTACCTGGCTTACTCCCTCCCTGCCTACCAGCCTTCCCCCCTGCCTACCTGCATTCCTCCCTGCCTACCTGCCTTCCCCCCTGCCTACCTGCCTTCCTCCCTCCCTGTTTTCCTTCCTCCCTGCCTACCTGCCTTCCTCCCTGCCTACCTGCCTTCCCCCCTGCCTACCAGCCTTCCTCCCTGCCTACCCTACCTGCCTTCCTCCCTGCCTACCTGCCTTCCCCCCTGCCTACTTGCCTTCCCCCCTGCCTACCAGCCTTCCACCCTGCCTACCTGCCTTCCTCCCTGCCTACCTGCCTTCCTCCCTCCCTGCCTACATGCCTTCCTCCCTGCCTACCTGCATTCCTCCCTGCCTACCTGCCTACCTTCCTCCCTGCCTACCTGCCTTCCTCCCTGCCTACCAGCCTTCCCCCTGCCTACCTTCCTTCCTCCCTGCCTAACAGCCTTCCTCCCTGCCTACCTGCCTTCCTCTCTGCCTACCTGCCTTCCTCCCTGCCTACCTGCCTTCCTCCCTGCCTATCTGCCTTCCTCCCTGTCTATCTGCCTTCCAACCTGCCTACCTACCTTCCTCCCTGCCTATCTGCCTTCCTCCCTGTCTACCTGCCTTCCCCCTGCCTACCTGCCTTCCTCCCTGCCTACCAGCCTTCCTCCCTACCTGCCTTCCTCCCTGCCTCCCTGCCTACCTTCCTCCCTGCCTACCTGCCTTCCTCCCTGCCTACCTACCTTCCTCCCTGCCTACCTGCCTTCCTCCCTGCCTACCTGCCTTCCTCCCTGCCTACCTGCCTGCCTTCCTCCCTGCCTACCTACCTTCCTCCCTGCCTACCTGCCTGCCTGCCTACCTGCCTACCTACCTTCCTCCCTGCCTACCTGCCTTCCTCCCTGCCTACCTGCCTTCCTCCCTGCCTACCTGTCTTCCTCCCTGCCTACCTGCCTGCCTACCTGCCTACCTGCCTTCCTCCCTGCCTACAGTGAGGGAAAAAAGTATTTGATCCCCTGCTGATTTTGTATGTTTGCCCACTAACAAAGAAATGATCAGTCTATAATTTTAATGGTAGGTTTATTTGAACAGTGAGGGACAGAATAACAGCAAAAAAATTCAGAAAAACGAATGTCAAAAATGTTATGAATTGATTTGCATTTTAATGAGGGAAATAAGTATTTGACCCCCTCTCAATCAGAAAGATTTCTGGCTCCCAGGTGTCTTTTATACAGGTAACGAGCTGAGATTAGGAGCACACTCTTAAAGGGAGTGCTCCTAATCTCAGCTTGTTACCTGTATAAAAGACACCTGTCCACAGAAGCAATCAATCAATCAGATTCCAAACTCATGGCCAAGACCAAAGAGCTCTCCAAGGATGTCAGGGACAAGATTGTAGACCTACACAAGGCTGGAATGGGCTACAAGACCATCGCCAAGCAGCTTGGTGAGAAGGTGACAACAGTTGGTGCGATTATTCGCAGATGGAAGAAACACAAAATAACTGTCAATCTCCCTCGGCCTGGGGCTCCATGCAAGATCTCACCTTGTGGAGTTGCAATGATCATGAGAACGGTGAGGAATCAGCCCAGAACTACACGGGAGGATCTTGTCAATTATCTCAAGGCAGCTGGGACCATAGTCACCAAGAAAACAATTGGTAACACACTACGCCGTGAAGGACTGAAATCCTGCAGCGCCCGCAAGGTCCCCCCCGCTCAAGAAAGCACATATACAGGCCCGTCTGAAGTTTGCCAATGAACATCTGAATGATTCAGAGGGGAACTGGGTGAAAGTGTTGTGGTCAGATGAGACTAAAATTGAGCTCTTTGGCATCAACTCAACTCGCCGTGTTTGGAGGAGGAGGAATGCTGCCTATGACCCCAAGAACACCATCCCCACCGTCAAATATGGAGGTGGAAACATTATGCTTTGGGGGTGTTTTTCTGCTAAGGGGACAGGACAACTTCACGCATCAAAGGGACGATGGACGGGGCCATGTACCGTCAAATCTTGGGTGAGAACCTCCTTCCCTAAGCCAGGGCATTGAAAATGGGTCGTGGATGGGTATTCCAGCATGACAATGACCCAAAACACACGGCCAAGGCAACAAAGGAGTGGCTCAAGAAGAAGCACATTAAGGTCCTGGAGTGGCCTAGCCAGTCTCCAGACCTTAATCCCATAGAAAATATGTGGAGGGAGCTGAAGGTTTGAGTTGCCAAACGTCAGCCTCGAAACCTTAATGACTTGGAGAAGATCTGCAAAGAGGAGTGGGACAAAATCCCTCCTGAGATGTGTGCAAACCTGGTGGCCAACTACAAGAAACGTCTGACCTCTGTGATTGTCAACAAGGGTTTTGCCACCAAGTACTAAGTCATGTTTTGCAGAGGGGTCAAATACTTATTTCCCTCATTAAAATGCTAATCAATTTATAACATTTTTGACATGCGTTTTTCTAATATGCCATTTAGCAGACGCTTTTATCCAAAGCGACTTACAGTCATGCGTGCATACATTTTTGTGTATGGGTGGTCCCGGGGATCGAACCCACTACCTTGGCGTTACAAGCGCCGTGCTCTACCAGCTGAGCTACAGAGGACCAGATTTCTAGATTTTGTTGTTGTTATTCTGTCTCTCACTGTTCAAATAAACCTACCATTAAAATTATAGACTGATCATTTCTTTGTCAGTGGGCAAACGTACAAAATCAGCAGGGGATCAAATACTTTTTTCCCTCACTGTACCTGCCTTCCTCCCTGCTGGTGCCTGTCTGCCTGGTGTGGATCAGAGTCTGGGGACTATTGGTGTCTCTGTTCCCACTCACATACTTCATCCTGGTTTAGTTTGGGGTGGTATTAGGATTCACAGCCTGTCTGTCTTCCTCCCTGTGTATGTGTGTTTGAGCACAGTTGACCTTGGCCTTAAACAAGCCTCTGTAAGCCAATAGAAAGAGAGACTCCACTGTGTGAAGAGTGCAGAGCAGAATAAGACAAGAATCACTGTTTGAAAGACAACTCTGGAAAATACGGTGGACCTTTCACCCTGAACTCTGTCTCGCCGTGTGCTCAGAGTTATCTCTGTTTTAAAGGACCTTTCACCCTGAACTCTGTCTCGCCGTGTGTTCAGAGTTATCTCTGTTTTAAAGGACCTTCCACCCTGAACTCTGTCTCGCCGTGTGCTCAGAGTTATCTCTGTTTTAAATGACCTTTCACCCTGAACTCTGTCTCGCCGTGTGCTCAGAGTTATCTCTGTTTTAAATGACCTTCCACCCTGAACTCTGTCTCGCCGTGTGCTCAGAGTTATCTCTGTTTTAAATGACCTTTCACCCTGAACTCTGTCTCGCCGTGTGCTCAGAGTTATCTCTGTTTTAAAGGACCTTTCACCCTGAACTCTGTCTCGCCGTGTGCTCAGAGTTATCTCTGTTTTAAAGGACCTTTCACCCTGAACTCTGTCTCGCCGTGTGCTCAGAGTTATCTCTGTTTTAAAGGACCTTTCACCCTGAACTCTGTCTCGCTGTGTGCTCAGAGTTATCTCTGTTTTAAAGGACCTTTCACCCTGAACTCTGTCTCGCCGTGTGTTCAGAGTTATCTCTGTTTTAAAAGACCTTTCACCCTGAACTCTGTCTCGCCGTGTGCTCAGAGTTATCTCTGTTTTAAAGGACCTTTCACCCTGAACTCTGTCTCGCCGTGTGCTCAGAGTTATCTCTGTTTTAAAGGACCTTTCACCCTGAACTCTGTCTCGCTGTGTGCTCAGAGTTATCTCTGTTTTAAATGACCTTTCACCCTGAACTCTGTCTCGCCGTGTGTTCAGAGTTATCTCTTTTTTAAAGGACCTTTCACCCTGAACTCTGTCTCACCGTGTGCTCAGAGTTATCTCTGTTTTAAATGACCTTTCACCCTGAACTCTGTCTCGCCGTGTGCTCAGAGTTATCTCTGTTTTAAAGGACCTTTCACCCTGAACTCTGTCTCGCTGTGTGCTCAGAGTTATCTCTGTTTTAAAGGACCTTCCACCCTGAACTCTGTCTCGCCGTGTGCTCAGAGTTATCTCTGTTTTAAAGGACCTTTCACCCTGAACTCTGTCTCGCTGTGTGTTCAGAGTTATCTCTGTTTTAAAGGACCTTTCACCCTGAACTCTGTCTCGCCGTGTGCTCAGAGTTATCTCTGTTTTAAAGGACCTTTCACCCTGAACTCTGTCTCGCCGTGTGCTCAGAGTTATCTCTGTTTTAAAGGACCTTTCACCCTGAACTCTGTCTCGCCGTGTGCTGAGAGTTATCTCTGTTTTAAATGACCTTTCACCCTGAACTCACATCAACACCATCATCCTGGAAACCCTATGCTGTTCATTTACTACAGCTCAGCGTTCAACACCATAGTGCCCTCAAAGCTCATCACTAAGCTAAGGACCGTGGGACTAAACACCTCCCTCTGCAACTGGATCCTGAACTTCCTGACGGGCCGCCACCAGGTGGTAAGGGTAGGCAAGAATCCTCGTTATTGTTATTTTATTGTGTTAGTTTTTATTGTCTTTTTTACTTAAGAAAATATTTACTAAATATACTGAACTCTATTTATTGAACTGCATTGTTGGTTAAGAGCTTGTAAGTAAGCATTTCACGGTAAGGTCTACACCTGTTGTATTCGGCGCATGTGACAAATAAAATGTGATTTTATTTCATTTTAAAACCTTGGAGCACAATACTAGCGAGTCGCTCCAGGATTTCTCAGGGATACCTTGTGATATTTGCGGGCAAAAATTATTGATTTGCTGCGGCAATTCTGACATTTTGCCTTGCAATATGCGATGATTTTGTCCAATTTCTAGAGGAGAGAGAGAGAGTATGATTCAAACTAAAGAGAGTCACTTTGACTGACTAAAGCAGAGAGAGAGAGAGTATGATTCAAACTAAAGAGAGTCACTTTGACTGACTAGAGCAGAGAGAGAGTATGATTCAAACTAAAGAGAGTCAATTTGACTGACTAGAACAGAGAGAGAGAGTATGATTCAAACTAAAGAGAGTCAATTTGACTGACTAGAGCAGAGAGAGAGTATGATTCAAACTAAAGAGAGTCAATTTGACTGACTAGAACAGAGAGAGAGAGTATGATTCAAACTAAAGAGAGTCACTTTGACTGACTAGAACAGAGAGAGAGAGTATGATTCAAACTAAAGAGAGTCACTTTGACTGACTAGAGCAGAGAGAGAGTATGATTCAAACTAAAGAGAGTCAATTTGACTGACTAGAGCAGAGAGAGAGTATGATTCAAACTAAAGAGAGTCACTTTGACTGACTAGAGCAGAGAGAGAGTATGATTCAAACTAAAGAGAGTCAATTTGACTGACTAGAACAGAGAGAGAGATTATGATTCAAACTAAAGAGAGTCAATTTGACTGACTAGAACAGAGAGAGAGAGTATGATTCAAACTAAAGAGAGTCAATTTGACTGACTAGAACAGAGAGAGAGAGTATGATTCAAACTAAAGAGAGTCAATTTGACTGACTAGAACAGAGAGAGAGAGTATGATTCAAACTAAAGAGAGTCAATTTGACTGACTAGAGCAGAGAGAGAGTATGATTCAAACTAAAGAGAGTCAATTTGACTGACTAGAGCAGAGAGAGAACATGATTCAAACTAAAGAGAGTCACTTTGACTGACTAGAGCAGAGAGAGAGTATGATTCAAACTAAAGAGAGTCAATTTGACTGACTAGAACAGAGAGAGAGAGTATGATTCAAACTAAAGAGAGTCAATTTGACTGACTAGAGCAGAGAGAGAGAGAGTATGATTCAAACTAAAGAGAGTCACTTTGACTGACTAGAGCAGAGAGAGAACATGATTCAAACTAAAGAGAGTCACTTTGACTGACTAGAGCAGAGAGAGAGTATGATTCAAACTAAAGAGAGTCAATTTGACTGACTAGAGCAGAGAGAGAGTATGATTCAAACTAAAGAGAGTCACTTTGACTGACTAGAGCAGAGAGAGAGTATGATTCAAACTAAAGAGAGTCAATTTGACTGACTAGAACAGAGAGAGAGAGTATGATTCAAACTAAAGAGAGTCACTTTGACTGACTAGAGCAGAGATAGAGAGAGTATGATTCAAACTAAAGAGAGTCAATTTGACTGACTAGAGCAGAGAGAGAGTATGATTCAAACTAAAGAGAGTCAATTTGACTGACTAGAACAGAGAGAGAGAGTATGATTCAAACTAAAGAGAGTCACTTTGACTGACTAGAACAGAGAGAGAGAGAGTATGATTCAAACTAAAGAGAGTCACTTTGACTGACTAGAGCAGAGAGAGAACATGATTCAAACTAAAGAGAGTCACTTTGACTGACTAGAGCAGAGAGAGAGTATGATTCAAACTAAAGAGAGTCAATTTGACTGACTAGAGCAGAGAGAGAGTATGATTCAAACTAAAGAGAGTCACTTTGACTGACTAGAGCAGAGAGAGAGTATGATTCAAACTAAAGAGAGTCAATTTGACTGACTAGAACAGAGAGAGAGAGTATGATTCAAACTAAAGAGAGTCACTTTGACTGACTAGAGCAGAGATAGAGAGAGTATGATTCAAACTAAAGAGAGTCAATTTGACTGACTAGAGCAGAGAGAGAGTATGATTCAAACTAAAGAGAGTCAATTTGACTGACTAGAACAGAGAGAGAGAGTATGATTCAAACTAAAGAGAGTCACTTTGACTGACTAGAACAGAGAGAGAGAGAGTATGATTCAAACTAAAGAGAGTCACTTTGACTGACTAGAGCAGAGAGAGAGTATGATTCAAACTAAAGAGAGTCAATTTGACTGACTAGAGCAGAGAGAGAGTATGATTCAAACTAAAGAGAGTCACTTTGACTGACTAGAGCAGAGAGAGAGTATGATTCAAACTAAAGAGAGTCAATTTGACTGACTAGAACAGAGAGAGAGATTATGATTCAAACTAAAGAGAGTCAATTTGACTGACTAGAACAGAGAGAGAGAGTATGATTCAAACTAAAGAGAGTCAATTTGACTGACTAGAACAGAGAGAGAGAGTATGATTCAAACTAAAGAGAGTCAATTTGACTGACTAGAACAGAGAGAGAGAGTATGATTCAAACTAAAGAGAGTCAATTTGACTGACTAGAGCAGAGAGAGAGTATGATTCAAACTAAAGAGAGTCAATTTGACTGACTAGAGCAGAGAGAGAACATGATTCAAACTAAAGAGAGTCACTTTGACTGACTAGAGCAGAGAGAGAGTATGATTCAAACTAAAGAGAGTCAATTTGACTGACTAGAACAGAGAGAGAGAGTATGATTCAAACTAAAGAGAGTCAATTTGACTGACTAGAGCAGAGAGAGAGAGAGTATGATTCAAACTAAAGAGAGTCACTTTGACTGACTAGAGCAGAGAGAGAACATGATTCAAACTAAAGAGAGTCACTTTGACTGACTAGAGCAGAGAGAGAGTATGATTCAAACTAAAGAGAGTCAATTTGACTGACTAGAGCAGAGAGAGAGTATGATTCAAACTAAAGAGAGTCACTTTGACTGACTAGAGCAGAGAGAGAGTATGATTCAAACTAAAGAGAGTCAATTTGACTGACTAGAACAGAGAGAGAGAGTATGATTCAAACTAAAGAGAGTCACTTTGACTGACTAGAGCAGAGATAGAGAGAGTATGATTCAAACTAAAGAGAGTCAATTTGACTGACTAGAGCAGAGAGAGAGTATGATTCAAACTAAAGAGAGTCAATTTGACTGACTAGAACAGAGAGAGAGAGTATGATTCAAACTAAAGAGAGTCACTTTGACTGACTAGAACAGAGAGAGAGAGAGTATGATTCAAACTAAAGAGAGTCACTTTGACTGACTAGAGCAGAGAGAGAACATGATTCAAACTAAAGAGAGTCACTTTGACTGACTAGAGCAGAGAGAGAGTATGATTCAAACTAAAGAGAGTCACTTTGACTGACTAGAGCAGAGAGAGAGTATGATTCAAACTAAAGAGAGTCAATTTGACTGACTAGAACAGAGAGAGAGAGTATGATTCAAACTAAAGAGAGTCACTTTGACTGACTAGAGCAGAGATAGAGAGAGTATGATTCAAACTAAAGAGAGTCAATTTGACTGACTAGAGCAGAGAGAGAGTATGATTCAAACTAAAGAGAGTCAATTTGACTGACTAGAACAGAGAGAGAGAGTATGATTCAAACTAAAGAGAGTCAATTTGACTGACTAGAGCAGAGAGAGAGAGAGTATGATTCAAACTAAAGAGAGTCACTTTGACTGACTAGAGCAGAGAGAGAACATGATTCAAACTAAAGAGAGTCACTTTGACTGACTAGAGCAGAGAGAGAGTATGATTCAAACTAAAGAGAGTCAATTTGACTGACTAGAGCAGAGAGAGAGTATGATTCAAACTAAAGAGAGTCACTTTGACTGACTAGAGCAGAGAGAGAGTATGATTCAAACTAAAGAGAGTCAATTTGACTGACTAGAACAGAGAGAGAGAGTATGATTCAAACTAAAGAGAGTCACTTTGACTGACTAGAGCAGAGATAGAGAGAGTATGATTCAAACTAAAGAGAGTCAATTTGACTGACTAGAGCAGAGAGAGAGTATGATTCAAACTAAAGAGAGTCAATTTGACTGACTAGAACAGAGAGAGAGAGTATGATTCAAACTAAAGAGAGTCACTTTGACTGACTAGAACAGAGAGAGAGAGTATGATTCAAACTAAAGAGAGTCACTTTGACTGACTAGAGCAGAGAGAGAGTATGATTCAAACTAAAGAGAGTCAATTTGACTGACTAGAGCAGAGAGAGAGTATGATTCAAACTAAAGAGAGTCACTTTGACTGACTAGAGCAGAGAGAGAGTATGATTCAAACTAAAGAGAGTCAATTTGACTGACTAGAACAGAGAGAGAGTATGATTCAAACTAAAGAGAGTCAATTTGACTGACTAGAACAGAGAGAGAGAGTATGATTCAAACTAAAGAGAGTCAATTTGACTGACTAGAACAGAGAGAGAGAGTATGATTCAAACTAAAGAGAGTCAATTTGACTGACTAGAACAGAGAGAGAGAGTATGATTCAAACTAAAGAGAGTCACTTTGACTGACTAGAGCAGAGAGAGAGTATGATTCAAACTAAAGAGAGTCAATTTGACTGACTAGAACAGAGAGAGAGAGTATGATTCAAACTAAAGAGAGTCACTTTGACTGACTAGAGCAGAGATAGAGAGAGTATGATTCAAACTAAAGAGAGTCAATTTGACTGACTAGAGCAGAGAGAGAGTATGATTCAAACTAAAGAGAGTCAATTTGACTGACTAGAACAGAGAGAGAGAGTATGATTCAAACTAAAGAGAGTCAATTTGACTGACTAGAACAGAGAGAGAGTATGATTCAAACTAAAGAGAGTCACTTTGACTGACTAGAACAGAGAGAGAGAGTATGATTCAAACTAAAGAGAGTCACTTTGACTGACTAGAGCAGAGAGAGAGTATGATTCAAACTAAAGAGAGTCACTTTGACTGACTAGAGCAGAGAGAGAGAGTATGATTCAAACTAAAGAGAGTCACTTTGACTGACTAGAGCAGAGAGAGAGAGTATGATTCAAACTAAAGAGAGTCAATTTGACTGACTAGAACAGAGAGAGAGAGTATGATTCAAACTAAAGAGAGTCACTTTGACTGACTAGAGCAGAGAGAGAGTATGATTCAAACTAAAGAGAGTCACTTTGACTGACTAGAGCAGAGAGAGAGAGTATGATTCAAACTAAAGAGAGTCAATTTGACTGACTAGAACAGAGAGAGAGAGTATGATTCAAACTAAAGAGAGTCACTTTGACTGACTAGAGCAGAGATAGAGAGAGTATGATTCAAACTAAAGAGAGTCAATTTGACTGACTAGAGCAGAGAGAGAGTATGATTCAAACTAAAGAGAGTCACTTTGACTGACTAGAGCAGAGAGAGAGAGTATGATTCAAACTAAAGAGAGTCAATTTGACTGACTAGAACAGAGAGAGAGAGTATGATTCAAACTAAAGAGAGTCACTTTGACTGACTAGAGCAGAGAGAGAGAGTATGATTCAAACTAAAGAGAGTCACTTTGACTGACTAGAGCAGAGAGAGAGAGTATGATTCAAACTAAAGAGAGTCACTTTGACTGACTAGAGCAGAGAGAGAGAGTATGATTCAAACTAAAGAGAGTCAATTTGATACAATAGAGAGTTGTATGAGGAAGGAAACAGTGAAGTATGTTTTAAGAGGCACTTGGGTTCATTATTATAGAAGTCAATGCTAATAACTTTCCCCCCACGACGGTAGCCTCTCTCTGCAGCCTAAGGAGATTACAGATTAATTTAGAGAACATAATTGACTACAACAACCCATTAAAAGGAAGAGTCTAGCTGGAGGTAACTGGACGGAAACTAGCTAGGTACCGAGGCATCTGCTACTGCGAATGTTTTGCGTGTCTCTATACAGGGGGGGCCTACCGTACGTTCCCATCAATGACTGGAATCAGACTAATATAGGCCAGGTATCATTTGATTATTCATGTTTGCTTTGCCTTGCAGTATGTATGCACCCAGCCCTCTTCCTCTTGTTAGTTCTGTTAAAGGGGCAGAAATGATTTAACATCCCTTTTTTTATTCATGAAACATGTAGTAAAGACGTTCAGTCAAGATGTCAGTGAAACATGTAGTAAAGACGTTCAGTCAAGATGTAAGTGAAACATGTAGTAAGGACGTTCAGTCAAGATGTAAGTGAAACATGTAGTAAGGACGTTCAGTCAAGATGTCAGTGAAACATGTAGTAAGGACGTTCAGTCAAGATGTCAGTGAAACATGTAGTAAGGACGTTCAGTCAAGATGTCAGTGAGTCGTCCTAACAAACACAACACGCATTGTTGCTTTATTACTTTATAACTATAAAAGTATTATGTATTGTTAGTATTATATTAAAATTGTTTTTATCACATACTAGAATAGAATAGAAAAGATACAGAATAGAATCACTTCATTTTCCCAGAGGGTACTTTAGTTATATTTATTCTGTCACATATCACAGAACCCCTATTGACTGTAGTTGGATCAAACTCAACTGAACTGAGTCTGAACTGCAGGTCAAGCTGATATTATTTGGAATAACCTCACAACTGGCAACCGGTTTTTATATTCAATAGAACCTTAATAAATACCAGACTATGCCTTCAGATGTAGCACTAGATTCTTCTACTCACGCTACGATACCAGTGTCTGTTACATCGATAGTGTCCCAAATGGCACCCTATTCCCATATATAGTGCACTACTTTAGGGCATATAGGCCTCTGGTAAAAAGTAGTGCACTATATAGGGAATAGGGTGCCATTTCTGAATGCAGACATTGTGGTTTTCTATACAGGGTCTCTATACGGTGTTGACAGTTTACAGCTTTATCCACACATCCCGTCCCCAGGGTGTTACATATTTTCTCCCTATCCAACTACATGTATAGCTGTGGGAAAGAGAGGGAACCAGCAGTAAAGTTTCACTAGAGATTCATGTGTTTGGTCACATATACTACACGACCAACAGAATGTGGACACCTGCTCGTCTAACATCTCATTCCAAAATCATGGGCATTAATATGGAGTTGGTCCCCCCCTTTGCTGCTATAACTGCCTCCACTCTTCTGGGAAGGCTTTCCACTAGATGTTGGAACATTGCTGCGGGGACTTGCTTCCATTCAGCCACAAGAGCATTAGTGAGGTCTGGCACTGATGTTGGGCGATTAGGCCTGGCTCGCAGTCAGCGTTCCAATTCATCCCAAAGGTGTTCGATGGGGTTGAGGTCAGGGCTCTGTGCAGGCCAGTCAAGTTCTTCCAAACCAATCTCGACAAACCATTTCTGTATGGACCTCGCTTTCTGCACAGGGGCATTGTCATGGTGAAACAGGAAAGGGCCTTCCCCAAACTGTTGCCACAAAGTTGGAAGCACAGAATCGTCTAGAATGTCATTGTATGCTGTAGCGTTAAAATGTCCCTTCACTGGAACTAAGGGGCCTAGCCCAAACCATGAAAATCAGCCCCAGACCATTATTCCTCCTCCACCAAACTTTACAGTTGGCACTATGCATTGGGGCAGGTAGCGTTCTCCTGGCATCCGCCAAACCCAGATTCGTCCGTCGGACTGCCAGATGGTGAAGCGTGATTCAGCATTCAGCAGTTTCCACTGCTCCGGATGTCCAATGGTGGCGAGCTTTATACCACTCCAGCCGACACTTGGCATTGCGCATGGTGATCTTATGCGTGTGTGTGGCTGCTCGGCCATGGAAACCCATTTCATGAAGCTCCCAATGAACAGTTATTGTGCTGACGTTGCTTCCAGAGGCAGTTTGGAACTCGGTAGTAAGTGTTGCAACCGAGGACAGACGATTTTTACACACTACGCGCTTCAGCACTCGGCGGTCACGTTCTATAAGCGTGTGGTGGCCTACCACTTCGCGGCCGAGACGTTGCTGCTCCTAGACGTTTCCACTTCACAATAACAGCACTTACAGTTGACCGGGGCAGCTCTAGCAGGGACCGGGGCAGCTCTAGCAGGGCAGACATTTGACGAACTGACTTGTTGGAAACTATTTTATACACCTGCCAGCAACAGGTGTGGCTGAAATAGCAGAATCCACTAATTTTAAGGTGTGTCCACATATTTTTGTATATATAGTGTATATGTGACCAACAGATGCATATCTGTATTCCCAGTCATGTGAAATCCAGAGATTAGGGCCTAATGAATTCATGGTGTAGCAACGATGAAGTTCACTAGCTGATTGACTGACTGGTAAAGGATCAATGAAGCAGATAAAACTGGACAGGCCCCGAGTTGCTGATTATCAAAAGCAGTGCAATATATAGGGAAAAGGGAGCCATTTGGGACACAAATGGAGCCTGCTATTCCATCTCAGCACAGAACTCAATACAGAGCTACTGTACCTGGCTGTTAAGACCGAGCTACTGTACCTGGCTATTTAAAGTTAATTGACTTATCTGTATTTAAATATAGTTCATAAAAAATGATCATACCTGATATTCTCTGTCCATGGGTGGAGGTGGTGGGAAAGAGATGGGGGATGAGAGGCCTCCGTCACCACCAGGTGGAGGAGGTGGGGGGTAGTCGCCTAAAACACACAGATACCAACACAGTTAGTCATGCATACCTCTGGGAAGAGTCACTCAGATCACACACAGTGGGTATCATAGTCAGTGGTATCACCCCCTTGGATTTTTTCACATTTTGTTGTTTTACAAATTGGGATTGAAATAGATTTAATTGTGCCAAAAAAAATGTGTCATTGATCTCCACAAAATAATCCATAATGTCAAAGGGGAAAGATGTTTACAAATTAATACAAATATTATAATAAAAATATAGTTGTTGCATAAGTATTCACCCCCTTCGTTAAGGCCTAATAGGGACTGGCTTCATCAATAAGTGCATCGATGACGTCGTCCCCACAGTGACCGTACGTACGTACCCCAACCAGAAGCCATGGATTACAGGCAACATCCGCACTGAGCTAAAGGGTAGAGATGCCGCTTTCAAGGAGCGGGACTCTAACCCGGACGCTTATAAGAAATCCCGCTACGCCCTCCAACGAACCATCAAACAGGCAAAGAGTCAATACCGGACTAAGATTGAATCGTACTACACCGGCTCTGACGCTCGTCGGATTTGGCAGGGCACTATTACAGACTACAAAAGGAAGCACAGCCGCGAGCTGCCCAGTGACACAAGCCTACCAGACGAGCTAAATCACTTCTATGCTCGCTTCGAGGCAAGCAACACTGAAGCATGCAGGAGAGCATCAGCTGTTCCGGATGACTATATGATCACGCTCTCCGTAGCCGATGTGAGTAAGACTTTTAAGCAGGTCAACATTCACAAGGCCTGTAATGCCAACTGAAACATGTTGGTATTAGAGACTCAGTCAGGGACATGTTGAAAATGTCAGTGAAGACACTTGCCAGTTGGTCAGCACATGCTCGGAGTACACGTCCTGGTAATCCTGACGGGCCGCCCCCAAGTGGTAAGGGTAGGTAACAACACATCTGCCACACTGATCCTCAACACGGGTGCCCCTCAGGGGAGCGTGCTCAGTCCCCTCCTGTACTCCCTGTTCACCCATGACTGCATGGCCAGGCACGACTCCAACACCATCATTGCAAGTGTAGCTCAGTTGGTAGAGCATGACGCTTTCAACGGCAGGGTTGTGGGTTCGATTCCCACGGGGGGCCAGTATGAAAAACATGTATGCACTCACTAATTGTAAGTCGCTCTGGATAAGAGCATCTGCTAAATGACTAAAATGTAATACAATTAGTTTGCTGTCGACACAACAGTGGTAGGCCTGATCACCGACAGCGATGAGACAGCCTATAGGGAGGAGGTCAGAGACCTGGCCGTGTGGTGCCAGGATAACAACCTCTCCCTCAACGTGATCAAGACAAAGGAGATGATTGTGGACTACAGGAAAAAGAAGAGGACTGAGCACGCCCTCATTCTCATCGACGGGGCTGTAGTGGAGCAGGTTGAGAGCTTCAAGTTCCTTGGTGTCCACATCACCAACAAACTATCATGGTCCAAACACACCAAGACAGTCATGAAGAGGGCACGACAAAGCCTATTCCCCCTCAGGAGACTGAAAATATTTGGCATGGGTCCTCAGATCCTCAAAGAGTTATACAGCTGCACCATCGAGAGCATCCTGACTGGTTTCATCACCGTTTGGTATGGCAACTGCTCGGCCTCCGACCGCAAGGCACTACAGAGGGTAGTGCGTAAGGCCCAGTACATCACTGGGGCCAAGCTTCCTGACATCTAGGACCTCTATACCAGGCGGTGTCAGAAGAAGGCCCTCAAAATTCTCAAAGACTCCAGCCACACTAGTCATAGACTGTTCTCTCTGCTACTGCAAGGCAAGCGGTACCGGAGCGCCAAGTCTAGGTCCAAAAGGCTTCTCAACAGCTTCTAAGACTCCTGAACAGCTAATCATTGCTACCTGGACTATTTGAACTGCCCCCCCACCCCCACCCCCTCTTTTACGCTGCTGCTACTGTTTATTATCTATGCATAGTCACTTTAGAACTCTACCCACATGTACATATTACCTCAACTACCTCGACTAGCCGGTGCCCCCGCACATTGACTCTGCACCGGTACCCCCTGTATATAGCCTCCCTACTGTTATTTCACATTGACTCTGCACCGGTACCCCACTGTATATAGCCTCCCTACTGTTATTTTATTGCTGCTCTTTAGTTATTTGCTTTTATTTTTTTTACTTAACACTTTAAAAAACGAAAAAAACTAAAGTATTGTAAGTAAGCATTTTACTGTAATGTCTACACCTGTTGTATTCGGCGCATGTGGCAAATAACATTTGATTTGATTACCCCTTCCTCTGTCCCCCAAACATACAACATGCCAGGTCCCTCAGTCAAGTATACATATAACACAAGGATGTAACCCAAACAAAAGAGCAAGGTGTAAACCTCTAAATAATACATGGGACGAGACCCGTAAACAACCAGAGCACAATACACGGTACTCAGGAGACCAACGGACATGGGACAATAATGGACAAGGACAATGGGGAACAGAGGGCACATATATACACATACTAATCAGGGGGAATGGGAACCAGGTGTGGTAATGAGACAAGACAGTCCGGGGTTGGTGGTAATAAACCAGATCAGTGACGCCTAGAAGTTATCCTTTTTAGATAAAACTAAACTAAATATATTCACGTCACCAAATAATTGATTAAAACACACTGTTTTGCAATGAAGGTCTACAGTAGCCTCAACAGCACTCTGTAGGGTAGCACCATGGTGTAGCCGGAGGACAGCTAGCTTCCGCTGAAATAGCAGAATCCACTAATTTGAAGGGGTGTCCACATACTTTTGTATATATAGTGTATCTGTGACCAACAGATGCATCTCTGTATTCCCAGTCATGTGAAATCCATAAATGAGGGCCTATTGAATTTATTTCAATGGAATGATTCCCTTATAAGAACTGTAACTCAGTAAAATCCACTGGACAGGACGCTATGGAACATCCCCTGGACAGGACGCTATGGAACATCCCCTGGACAGGACGCTATGGAACATCCCCTGGACAGGACGCTATGGAACATCCACTGGACAGGACGCTATGGAACATCCACTGGACAGGACGCTATGGAACATCCACTGGACAGGACGCTATGGAACATCCACTGGACAGGACGCTATGGAACATCCCCTGGACAGGACGCTATGGAACATCCCCTGGACAGGACGCTATGGAACATCCACTGGACAGGACGCTATGGAACATCCACTGGACAGGACGCTATGGAACATCCACTGGACAGGACGCTATGGAACATCCCCTGGACAGGACGCTATGGAACATCCCCTGGACAGGACGCTATGGAACATCCACTGGACAGGACGCTATGGAACATCCACTGGACAGGACGCTATGGAACATCCACTGGACAGGACGCTATGGAACATCCACTGGACAGGACGCTATGGAACATCCCCTGGACAGGACGCTATGGAACATCCCCTGGACAGGACGCTATGGAACATCCACTGGACAGGACGCTATGGAACATCCACTGGACAGGACGCTATGGAACATCCACTGGACAGGACACTATTCTACACCCCCTGGACAGGACACTAGTAGAACACCCCCTGGACAGGACACTATTCTACACCCCCTGGACAGGACACTAGTAGAACACCCCCTGGACAGGACACTATTCTACACCCCCTGGACAGGACACTAGTAGAACACCCACTGGACAGGACACTAGTAGAACACCCCCTGGACAGGACACTAGTAGAACACCCCCTGGACAGGACACTATCCTACACCCCCTGGACAGGACACTAGTAGAACACCCCTGGACAAGACACTAGTAGAACACCCCCTGGACAGGACACTATTCTACACCCCCTGGACATGACACTAGTAGAACACCCCCTGGACAGGACACTATTCTACACCCCCTGGACAGGACACTATTCTACACCCCCTGGACAGGACACTATTCTACACCCCCTGGACAGGACACTAGTAGAACACCCCTGGACAGGACACTAGTAGAACACCCCTGGACAGGACACTAGTAGAACACCCCCTGGACAGGACACTATTCTACACCCCCTGGACAGGACACTAGTAGAACACCCCTGGACAGGACACTATTAGAACGTCAACAACCCCACATTCTAATGTACCTCCGTAATACAGTACCTCGTTGCATGGAACACACACACACACACAACTACATCCACACACACAGCATCCTTCTATAGTAACTCTCTACCTGGTACACGGAGCAGAGTAGATCCCTTGGACACAGCACAGCAGGCCTGACCTACATCACTACAACTACTACTAAGTTGACTCAATGGAAAATAAGTAGATTTCTTGTCTCGCTCTCTTTTCCGAAAAAATCGGTAATCCGAACTAGAAACATTTGCAGTCCCAACTAATCCATAGATTAAAACTGAAATCTTTGTATTTAGAAAGCAAAGAAATGTAATATAGTCCAGGCCTATAAATTAATTCAGAGTGGGACACATTTTTTTTTCTCCACACATTAATCCTTTCCAGACAAAATGGATGAAGTGTCTTTAAGAACAGGGAGTCATTCTGTTCGCTAGATCTCTCTCGGAGTTCCGTTCCAGTGACACTGTGGCAGAGAGTTTGAGAACACATTGTTTAGATATAATTACAGAGGAACGGACGGAGGAGAGAGAGAGAGGGGGGGGGGGGGGTAGAGGAAGATAGCGAGCGAGAAGGAGAGATATATTGAGAGAGAGGGAGGGAGGGAGGGAGAGAGAGAGACAGCGAGACACTGAGTCTGAGCCCTGGCTCTTAATTACCTGTGATATACAGAAGAGAGAGAGAGTGATTTAGGAAAAAGCAGAGCCAGGGATGGATTTGAGGTCTGGAGACAGACACAGTACTTCTGTAAGTGTAAAGAGCTCACCAAATTGGCTTCAGTGGGTTTAAGCAAGGATTCCTGCGGGACACGGCAATTGAGTTGAAGACTTAACGGCATAAAGGGAGGATTAAACTATTGTACAAAAACCAAAAGAAACACATACCGCGGAGAGGTGATGTCTCCAAACACAATCCAATGGCACCATATTCCCTACATAGTGCACTACTTTTGAACAGGGCCCAGGTCTAAAGTAGTGCACTATATAGGGAATAGGGTGGCATTCGGGACGGACACCATGTCTTTAATATATAAACATGGTTTCTGAAGCACTGGACTGTGCCGTACACGTCTGAGTCATATAAAAAGCCTTAGTCAAGAACAGTTTCCTGCTGAAAGGATGATGGGTAAATTGGAGCCGGTAGGGGGGACTGACTGGGACAATAAGAGGCGTGCAGAGGAGAACAGTTCTGGATTAACAAACATCATCCACACTGTAGGTTGAAGGAAGCGTTTGGCTCTAGTCTACAGGCTGTATGTTATTCACGTTCACCATGGCTCTAGTCTACAGGCTGTATGTTATTCACCATGGCTCTAGTCTACAGGCTGTATGTTATTCACCATGGCTCTAGTCTACAGGCTGTATGTTATTCACCATGGCTCTCGTCTCCAGGCTGTATGTTATTCACCATGGCTCTAGTCTACAGGCTCTATGTTATTCACCATGGCTCTAGTCTACAGGCTGTATGTTATTCACCATGGCTCTAGTCTACAGGCTGTATGTTATTCACCATGGCTCTAGTCTACAGGCTGTATGTTATTCACCATGGCTCTAGTCTACAGGCTGTATGTTATTCACCATGGCTCTCGTCTACAGGCTGTATGTTATTCACCATGGCTCTAGTCTACAGGCTGTATGTTATTCACCATGGCTCTAGTCTACAGGCTGTATGTTATTCACCATGGCTCTAGTCTACAGGCTGTATGTTATTCACCATGGCTCTAGTCTACAGGCTGTATGTTATTCACCATGGCTCTAGTCTACAGGCTGTATGTTATTCACCATGGCTCTAGTCTACAGGCTGTATGTTATTCACCATGGCTCTAGTCTACAGGCTGTATGTTATTCACCATGGCTCTAGTCTACAGGCTGTATGTTATTCACGTTCACCATGGCTCTAGTCTACAGGCTGTATGTTATTCACCATGGCTCTAGTCTACAGGCTGTATGTTATTCACCATGGCTCTAGTCTACAGGCTGTATGTTATTCACCATGGCTCTAGTCTACAGGCTGTATGTTATTCACCATGGCTCTCGTCTACAGGCTGTATGTTATTCACCATGGCTCTAGTCTACAGGCTGTATGTTATTCACCATGGCTCTAGTCTACAGGCTGTATGTTATTCACCATGGCTCTAGTCTACAGGCTGTATGTTATTCACCATGGCTCTAGTCTACAGGCTGTATGTTATTCACCATGGCTCTAGTCTACAGGCTGTATGTTATTCACCATGGCTCTAGTCTACAGGCTGTATGTTATTCACCATGGCTCTCGTCTACAGGCTGTATGTTATTCACCATGGCTCTAGTCTACAGGCTGTATGTTATTCACCATGGCTCTAGTCTACAGGCTGTATGTTATTCACCATGGCTCTAGTCTACAGGCTGTATGTTATTCACCATGGCTCTAGTCTACAGGCTGTATGTTATAAATGTCTAAGTATGAGAGAGACCTGTAAGGCAGAGAGGCTGCACTCCACCTTATTCCACCCTATTCCACCTTATTCCACCTTATTCCACCTTATTCCACCCTATTCCACCTTATTCCACCCTATTCCACCTTATTCCACGCTATTCTACCCTATTCTACCTTATTCCACCCTATTCCACCTTATTCCACTCTATTCCACCCTATTCCACCCTATTCCACCCTATTCCACCCTATTCCACCTTATTCCACCTTATTCCACCTTATTCCACCCTATTCCACCTTATTCCACCTTATTCCACCCTATTCCACCTTATTCCACCTTATTCCACCCTATTCCACCTTATTCCACCCTATTCCACCTTATTCCACCCTATTCCACCTTATTCCACCTTATTCCACCCTATTCCACCTTATTCCACCTTACTCCACCTTATTCCACCCTATTCCACCTTATTCCACCCTATTCCACCTTATTCCACCTTATTCCACCTTATTCCACCCTATTCCACCTTATTCCACCCTATTCCAACTTATTCCACCTTATTCCACCTTATTCCACCTTATTCCACTTTATTCCACCCTATTCCACCTTATTCCACCCTATTCCCTATGGATGCCATTTGGGATGTAACCAGGGGGCCTAGAAGAATCACAGAGAGGAAAAACAACCTACAAGACAGAAAAATGTCTGTCAATCTCTGTCTGCTGTCAAACAACACACTGGGTCCTTGAGACTACAGCACCTCCATCACATGAGGAGAGAAAAACACAGAAATCTAACCGTCTGTCTGTCTGTCTGAGAGTGGGGAGGGGGAGTGGAGAGGAGAGGCGAGGCGAGGGGAGGGGGGGAGTGAGGCCTCTGATCAGTTGTTCATGAATGAGATAGGCCAGGGGGGCTGTTATGTATCAAGACTCTCAGAATAGAAGCTGATCTAGGGCCTGTTTTGCCTTTTAGATGGTTAAGATCATCACTCTGAGACACTTGATAACATACTGCCCCAGGAGACCACAGCAAAGGCAGACACCGAGCAAAGCTGGTTAATTTTAAAACTAGAGGCCTGTAGAGGACTGTCACTAAACGTACGAGGGTGACTGACCTCTGGGTTCATCTCAGGACCCCATGGTCCTCTGAAGCTCTGCTTTCCAACTGAGACGTTCTGGAACACTTTCAATTTCTACTGATCTTGGTATAGTAGCAATTATAGTACTAAATATGTTGGTTTATTAAATAAGAAACAAATAATATTAAATAAAGAATATTAAATAAAGAAGAACTGAAAGTGTCATGAAACTAAAATCTAAAGGCCCTCACTGGAGGGTTTCCTGGCGTGTGCATGTGTGCGTGTGTGTGTGTTTGTGTGTGTGTGTGAGTGTGCATGTGTGTGTGTGTGTGTGTGTGTGTCTGTGTGTGTGTGTGAGTGTGCATGTGTGCGTGTGTGTGTGTTTGTGTGTGTGTGTGAGTGTGCATGTGTGTGTGTGTGTGTGTCTGTGTGTGTGTGTGAGTGTGCATGTGTGCGTGTGTGTGTGTGTGTGTGTGCATGTGTGTGTGTGTGTGTGTGTGTGTGGACTCTTGACATTTGTTTGTGTGTGTGTGTGTGTGTGTCTGTGTGTGTGTGTGTGAGTGTACATGTGTGTGTGTGTGTGTGTGTGTGTGTGTGGACTCTTGACATTTCAACCCCTCAGCTAGCTTCACCCCCCCCCCCCCCCCCCCCCTCGGCCAACCAAACATCAGGAATAGAAAGAGCTGAAGTTTCTGCCTCCAACCGGTTGGGAAGAGACGCTTTATGCAAAGTGATGCTCATGACACTTCTTCAACGAAACAATTGGTGGGGAAGATAGAATGTTTTTTTTTGTTGGTTTTTTAAATGTTTAGTCAATAACATGCCTTGGACCATAACTATGATTATATCTGTTACACAAAACCAACTGGTGGGGAGAAGATACTTCATGCTAAGTTTTGTTGTCTAAACTTATGATTATCTCTTTCTACACCAAACCAACCCTACGCCAGGCTAGACAAGGGAGGAAAACACGGTCATAATGTCACGCAATACAGCTGTTGTCAGATTACTATATTATATACAGTCAACGTATGAGTAATCGTAACATAAATTGCATGCTTTAGGTTAGAGGAGAGACTTTCATTTTGGGGCCATTTAGGGAGCATGTCATGAAAACTTGACTTATCGCCGTAATCTCTTAAGATACAGAAGTTGATTGTAGACTATACACAACATTTAGAGAATCTTAGTCTGACCCTGTTTCACCAGATTTACATTCAACTGGATGACACACATGACCAGCCCCTGTAATCACAGTGTGATATACTGGCCTGCGTCCCAAAAAACACCCTATTCCTTATGTAGTGCACCTACTTTTGACCACAACGTTCTACATAGGGAATAGGGTGCCATTTGGAACCAAACTCTGATCTGCTATGTCATATATAAAATCATAGATTTTGATTTTTTGGGGGGGGCAACGAATTAGGAGACAGCTGTTGTGTGATGCTTACTGATGATTAAAATATAAATATATATATATAAGATGGTAGAACATTTGAAAAGTATGTCATGTTTAAATCAAAAATATTTACTTTATTTTGGAGGCATTACTTCAACAAAGAGCATTTTGCAGTGAGAGTTGACATATGTTAATTTAAATAAATATATACCAAACTTCCATGATCATGTGCAACAGTGTGTAACATCGATTTGGATAACAGCATAGAGTCTAAATGACTTATTTAACAAACAGCACTGGACCCTTGTTCTCTCATTCCATTCATCTTTTGGGGTTACCTTTCATTCTACACTCTCCAGGTTGACGTTTAAGTTCAGCACCCCAACTCAATCCCCCAGAAAGTATTCATAAACCTTGAATTATTCCACATTGTGTTGTTGTTACAGCCTGAATTCAAAATGGAAACAAACATGTATTTTTTTATCTCACCCATCTACACACAATACCCCATAATGACAAAGTGAAAACATGTTTTTAGACATTTTAGAAAAATTATTGCAAATGAAATACAGAAATATCTAATGTACATAAGTATTCACACCCCTGAGTCAATACTTTGTAGAAGCACATTTTACATTTTTAAATTTTAGCCATTTAGCAGACGCTCTTATCCAGAGCCACTTAAAGTTCAGTGAGTGCATACATTTTTCATACTGGCCCCCCGTGGGAATCGAACCCACAACCCTAGCGTTGCAAGCGCCATGCTCTACCAACTGAGCTACAGGAGGCCTTTGGCAGCGATTACAGCTGTGAGTCTTTCTGGGTAAGTCTCTCAGAGCTTTACACACCTGGATTATAAAACATTTGCCCATTATTATTGAGCAAGTTGAGGCCCTTTCCTCCAGGATTTTGACTGTGTTTAGCTACATTCTGTTTATTTTTTTATCCTGAAAAACTCCCCAGTCCTTAACAATTACAAGCATACCCATAACATGATCCAGCCACCACTATGCTTGAAAATATGGAGAGTGGTACTCAGTAATGTGTTGTATTGGATTTGCCCCAAACATAACGCCTCGTATTCAGGAGTACACCACATCAGTCACTGGCTTCATCAATAAGTGCATCGATGATGTCGTCCCCACAGTGACCGTACTTACATACCCCAACCAGAGGCCATGGATTACAGGCAACATCCGCACAAAGCTAAAGGGTAAAGCTGCCGCTTTCAAGGAGCGGGACTCTAACCCGGACGCTTATAACAAGTCCCGCTATGCCCTCCGACGAACCATCAAACAGGCAAAGTGTCAATACAGGTCGAAGATTAAATCGTACTACACCGGCTCTGACGCTCGTCGGATGTGGCAGGGCTTGCAAACTATTACGGACTACAAAGGGAAGCCCAGCCGCGAGCTGCCCAGTGACACAAGCCTACCAGACGAGCTAAATGACTTCTATGCGCGTTTCAAGGCAAGCAACACTGAAGCATGCATGAGAGCACCAGCTGTTCCGGACGACTGTGTGATCACGCTCTCCGTAGCCGATGTGAGTAAGACCTTTAAACAGGTCAACATTAACAAGGCCGCAGGGCCAGACGGATTACCAGGACGTGTACTCCGAGCATGCGCTGACCAACTGGCAAGTGTCTTTACTGACATTTTCAACCTCTCCCTGACCGAGTCTGTAATACATGTAATACCATAGACCCTGTGCCCAAAAATGCCAAGGTAACCTGCCTAAATGACTACCGACCCGTAACATTCATGTCTGTAGCCATGAAGTGCTTTGAAAGGATGGTCATGGCTCACATCAACACCATCATCCCGGAAACCCTAGACTCACTCAAATTCGCATACCGCCCCAACAGCTCCACAGATGACGCAATCTCTATTGCACTCCACGCTGCCCTTTCCCACCTGGACAAAAGGAACACCTACGTGAGAATGCTGTTCATTGACTACAGCTCAGTGTTCAACACCATAGCGGTCTCAGTCCCCTCCTGTACTCCCTGTTCACCCATGACTGCATGGCCAAGCACGACTCCAACACCATTATTATGTTTGCCCACGACACAACTGTGGTAGGCCTGATCACCAACAATGATGAGACAGCCTATAGGGAGGTGGTCAGAGACCTGGCAGTGTGGTGCCAGGACAACAACCTCTCCCTCAACGTGATAAAGACAAAGGAGCTGATCGTGGACTACAGGAAAAGGAGGGCCGAGCACGCCCCCATTCTCATCGACTGGGCTGTTGTGGAGCAGGTTGAGAGCTTCAAGTTCCTTGGTGTCCACATCACCAACAAACTATCATGGTCCAAACACTCCAAGACAGTCGTGAAGAGGGCACGACAACGCCTACTCCCCCTCAGGAGACTGAAAAGATTTGGCATGGGTCCTCAGATCCACAAAATGTTCTACAGCTGCACCATCGAGAGCATCCTGACTGGTTGCATCACCGCCTGGTATGGCAACTGATCGGCCTCCAACCGCAAGGCGCTACAGAGGGTAGTGCGTACGGCCCAGTACATCACTGGAGCCAAGCTTGCTGCCATCCAGGACCTCTAGACTAGGCGGTGTCAGAGAAAAAGACAAAGGAGCAAAAAGGACTCTATCTATCTTCGGCTGGCGCTAAGGATCAAACAAACGTAAGTTTGAAATTTTGTCATTTACAAACTGGCGCAATGGCATTTTCCATTTTACGCCAGGTTCGACAATTTAACATCAGCTTACTTGCGCTAAGGTGGGAGGGGTGTCAATATTTTAGATGTGTAAAAACAAGAGCAAAAGTGACTATTTAATGCTAAAAAGTCTTGAAGGTAAAACTTTTTTATTTTATTTTTTTCACATACATTTTGTTGTATACAGTGCATTCAGAAAGTATTCAGACCCCTTGACTTTTTTCACATTTTGTTACGTTACATCCTTATTCTAAAATTGATTAAATCGTTTTTTCCCTCATCAATCTACACACAATACCCCATAATGATGAAGCAGAAAAAACTGAAATATCACATTGACATAAGTATTCAGACCCTTAACTCAGTACTTTGTTGAAGCACCTTTGGCAGTGATTACAGCCTTGAGTCTTCTTGGGTATGACGCTACAAGCTTGGGACACCTGTATTTGGGGAGTTTCTCCCATTCTTCTCTGCAGATCCTCTCAAGCTCTGTCAGGTTAGATGGGGAGCGTCGTTGCACAGCTATCTCCAGGTCTCTCCAGAGATGTTCGATCTGGTTTAAGTCCGGGCTCTGGCTGGGCCACTCAAGGACATTCAGAGACTGCGTCACCGTAGGAATGGTGCCAGGTTTCCTCCAGACGTGATGCTTGGCATTCAGGCCAAAGAGTTCAATCTTCGTTTCATTAGACCAGAGAATCTTGTTTCTCATGGTCTGAGAGTCTTTAGGTGCCTTTTGGCAAACTCCAAGCGGGCTGTCATGTGCCTTTTACTGAGGAGTGGCTTCCGACTGGCCACTCTACCATAAAGGCCTGATTGGTGGAGTGCTGGAGAGATGGTTGTCCTTCTGGAAGGTTCTCCCATCTTCACAGAGGAACTCTGGAGGATCGTCAGAGTAACCATAGGGTTCTTGGTCACCTCCCTGACCAAGGCCATTAACCCCTGATTGCTCAGTTTGGCCGGGCGGCCAGCTCTAGGAAGAGTCTTGGTGGTTTCAAACTTCTTCAATTAAAGAATGAAGGAGGCCACTGTGTTCTTGGGGACCTTCAATGCTGCAGACATTTTTCATTGGCAAGATTAGCAAACTTAGGCATGACATGTCAGCAACAAACGCTACACTACACATCCAAGTGAATCTGACGAAATTATGAAAGACAAGAATTGTAATTTTGAATTCTGTAAAGTGAGTGTGGAAGAGGTGAAACAATTATTGTTGTCTGTCAACAATGACAAGCCACTGGGGTCTGACAACTTGGATGGAAAAGTACTGAGGATGATAGCGGTCGATATTGCCACTCCTATTTGCCATATCTTCAATTTAAGCCTACTAGAAAGTGTGTGCCCCCAGGCCTGGAGGGAAGCAAAAGTCCTTCCCCTACCTAAGAATAGTAAAGCCCCTTTAATGGCAAATCAGCCTGTTACCAACCCTTAGTAAAGTTTTGGGAAAAATTGTGTTTGACCAGATACAATGCTATTTCACAGTAAACAAATTGAGAACAGACTTTCAGCACACATATATGGAAGGACATTCAACAAGCACAACACTTACACAAATGACTGATGATCGGCTGAGAGAAATTGTTGATAAAAAGATTGTGGGGGCTGTTTTGTTAGACTTCAGTGCCGCATTTGACATTATCGATCATAGTCTGCTGCTGGAAAAATTTATGTGTTATGGCTTTACACCCCCTGCTATATTGTGGATAAAGAGTTACCTGTCTAACAGAACACAGAGGGTGTTCTTTATTGGAAGCCTCTCCAACAAAATCCAGGTAGAATCAAGAATTCCCCAGGGCAGCTGTCTAGGCCCTTTACTTTTTTCAATCTTTACTAAGTTAAAATTAAATTAAATTACTAACGACATGCCACTAGCTTTGAGTAAAGCCAGTGTGTCTATGTCTGCGGATCACTCAACACTATACACGTCAGCTACTACAGCGACTGAAATGACTGCAACACTTAGCAAAGAGCTGCAGTTAGTTTCAGAGTGGGTGGCAAGGAATAAGTTAGTCCTAAATATTTCTAAAACTAAAAGCATTGTATTTGGGACAAATCATTCACTAAACCCTAAACCTCAACTAAATATTTTAATAAATAATGTGTAAATTGAGCAAGTTGAGGTGACTAAACTGCTTGGAGTAACCCTGGATTGTAAACTGTCATGGTCAAAACATATTGATACAACAGTAGCTAAGATTGGGATAAGTCTGTCCATAATTAAGCGCTGCTCTACCTTCCTAACAGCACAATCAACAAGGCAGGTCCTACAGGCTCTAGTTTTGTCGCACCTGGACTACTGTTCAGTCGTGTGGTCAGGTGCCACAAAGAGGGACTTAAATTGCAACTGGATCAGAACAGGGCAGCATGGCTGGCCCTTGGATGTACACAGAGTGCAAACGTTAATAATATGCATGTCAAACTCTCCTGGCTCAAAGTGGAGGAGAGATTGGCTTCATCACTACTTGTATTTGTGAGAGGTATTGGCATGTTGAAAGCACTGAGCTGTCTGTTTAAATGAGTAGCACACAGCTCAGACACCCATGCATACCCCACAAGACATGCCACCAGAGGTCTCTTCACAGTCCCCAAGTCCAGAACAGACTATGGGAGGTGCACAGTACTCCACAGAGCCATAAGCCTTGGCAGCAGCTAATGGGGATCCATAATAAATACAAATACAAAATACAAATCTGCCCCTGACACTGCTACCCCAATCTGCCCCAGCACCACCCCAATCTGCCCCAGCACCACCCCCCCAATCTGCCCCAGCACCACCCCAATCTTCCCCAGCACCACCCCAATCTTCCCCAGCACCACCCCAATCTGCCCCAACACCACCCCAATCTTCCCCAGCACCACCCCAATCTTCCCCAACACCACCCCAATCTGCACCAGCACCATCCCAATCTGCCCCAGCACTACCCCAATCTGCCCCAGCACCACCCCAATCTTCCCCAGCACCACCCCTATCTTCCCCAGCACCACCCCAATCTTCCCCAGCACCACCCCAATCTGCCCCAGCACCACCCCAATCTTCCCCAGCACCACCCCAATCTGCCCCAGCACCACCCCAATCTTCCCCAACACCACCCCAATCTGCACCAGCACCACCCCAATCTTCCCCAGCACCACCCCAATTTGCCCCAGCACCACCCCAATCTTACCCAGCACCACCCCTATCTTCCCCAGCACCAACCCAATCTGCCCCAGCACCACCCCAATCTGCCCCAACACCACCCCAATCTTCCCCAGCACCACCCCAATCTGCCCCAACACCACCCCAATCTGCTCCTGCCCCTGACCCTGGCCACCCCAATCTGCCCCCCTACCCTGGCCCCATTGTCCAGGCAGCAAACAAGGCTCCATGCAGGTCCCTGCCAGGCCCCAACCCAGCCAAGCCACTAACCAGGCACTCTGACAAAAAACAGTTGTTCCTCATTAGCATTAATGCTAATCCTCTGTTTTATATCAGATGGTCTCCAAGTTTGATAGAAAAGGAAAAAAAAAGAAGAAGAAATGATATATACTCCTTATCCTCCCCACTGAGCTGAGGAGATGTCTGTGGCTGGCTTTAATGAGCCATGGTTGTTTACCAATAATAATAGCAATATTATTTATAATACAACATTATCCATGTATTTATGTCTTTGTTTATTTATCTATTTATTTAAACTAATTGACTAGCCAGCCATGTTGTTATCTGCTGTCAAATCTACTACATAGAATAATGCATTAATAATAAGGCTTTAATAATAAGGCTTTCTCAGCACACACGGAATATCCTTTTTCACCTTGGAATGACGAGAAACCATTTCTAGCTAAATCATTTAATTCCAGTATGCAGCGCTGGAAATATACTGTATACAATAAATAATTAATAAGCCTTGGTGACAGATTGTTTCCGTAACCTACCTCCCCAAGGGACGTCACTTAACATAGTTCATATTCTACCTCCCCAAGGGACGTCACTTAACATAGTTCATAATCTACCTCCCCAAGGGACGTCACTTAACATAGTTCATAACCTACAGTGGGGAAAAAAAGTATGTAGTCAGCCAACAAGTTCAAACAGGTGCCATTAATACAGGTAACGAGTGGAGGACAGAGGAGCCTCTTAAAGAAGAAGTTACAGGTCTGTGAGAGCCAGAAATCTTGCTTGTTTGTAGGTGACCAAATACTTATTTTCCACCATAATTTGCAAATAAATTCATAAAAAATCCTACAATGTGATTTTCTGGATTTTCTTTTCTCATTTTGTCTGTCATAGTTGACGTGTACCTATGATGAAAATTACAGGCCTCTCTCATCTTTTTAAGTGGGAGAACTTGCACAATTGGTGGCTGACTAAATACTTTTTTTCCCCACTGTACCTCCCCAAGGGACGTCACTTAACATAGTTCATAATCTACCTCCCCAAGGGACGTCACTTAACATAGTTCATAATCTACCTCCCCAAGGGACGTCACTTAACATAGTTCATATTCTACCTCCCCAAGGGACGTCACTTAACATAGTTCATATTCTACCTCTCCAAGGTACCTCACTAAACATAGTTCTGTGAACCCAATCTAATCTTAATGAATGTTTGAAGACAAAATTTGCATAAACGACATCAACATTAAATAACACGTAACAACATGGTAAACATTACTCATTGTTAAGTAATCAAGACCTAGACAACACACGTGGTTACTGTACAGTTACTGTTACAGTTTATTAGGTACACCCATCTAGTACCGGTTCAGACCCCCCTTTGCTTCCAGAATATCCTGAATTATTTGGGGCATGGAAATGTTGCTCAATTGGTATCAAGGGAACCTAAACTTCCTGCCAGGAAAGCATTCCCCACACCATTACACCACCACCGCCACCAGCCTGTATCGTTGACACCAGGCATGATGGGGTCATGCACTCATGCTGCTTACGCCAAACCATGACTCTACCATCAGCATGACGCAACAGGAACCGGGATTCATCGGACCAGGCGGTGTTTTTCCACTCCTCAGTTGTCCGGTGTTGGTGATGGCGTGTCCACTGGAGCCGCTTCTTCTTGTTTCTAGCTGATAGGAGTGGAACCCGGTGTGGTCGTCTGCTGCAATAGCCAATCCGTGACAAGGACCGACGAGTTGTGCGTTCCGAGATGCTGTTCTGCACACCACTGTCGTTATTTGTCTGTTTGTGACCCGCCTGTTAGCTTGCACCATTCTTGCCATTCTCCTTCGACCTCTCATCAACGAGCTGTTTTCACCCACAGGACTGCTGCTGACTGGATGTTTTTTTGTTTGTTGCACCATTCTCGGTAAACCCTAGACGCTGTCATGCGTGAAAAGCCCAGGATGCCGGATGTTTCTGAGATACTGGAACCGGTGTGCCTGGCACCAATGATCACACCATGCTGTCACTTAGAATAGGCAAAACGAGTGACCTAACATTCAATGGAACAGTAACTGGATGCCTCGATGCCTGTCTGCCTGCTTTATATAGCGAGCCACAGCCACTTGACTCACTGTCTGTAGGCGCTAACCATTTTCGTGAACAGGGTAGTTTACCTAATAAACTGGCCACTGAATACATTCATCAACATAACACTTCAGCTCCACTATAAGCTTCCCCTTGCTTTGCCATGTCAATGTGATATTCCTACCAGAGCACGTTGTTTTGAGAGCAGAGGGGAAAGAGTATTCTATTTTTCCCCTACTGTACTATATTAATCGATTATGCGTAAGTACAATGGCTTTCTATAGCAAGTCATGGCCACGTGACTCACTGTCTGTATGAGCTAGCTATTTTTGTGAACAGGGTGGTGTACCTAATAAACTGGTCACCGAGTGTACATAGTGTTAGCGGTTTCAGTCAATTTGATACATTTTGAGGATAGGCCATTGAAATACAGTGGTAGCTCACCAGACCATAAAAAGCTTCCTCTTGCAGAGATAAAGACTTATTTTTTGGTTCACTCTGTGACACTTACTAATACTTACTAGTAATAGTTAGTTTACTTAGCAACAAGACCTTATGTAGAATGATTTTATATTACAATATTCATTTATAACATACATTTGGGATAAAATGAGAAATATGTTTGAAATAACAAATTACAAATTTACATTTGACATTTTATTCGTCATAACAGCAATTTACTCGGTCGCGAGGTTTTGTACACTTCTAGCATTTAGAACTACTTTTATTCCTGGAGTGTCTAAATTCTTCCTCAGCATCGCCTGCTACCAACAGATCCACAAATGACACAATCTCTATTGCATTCCACACTGCCCTTTCCCACTTGGACAAGAGGAACACCTACGTGAGAATGCTTTTCATTGACTACAGCTCAACGTTCACCACCACAGTGCCCACAAAGCTCATCACTAAGCTAAGGACCCTGGGACTGAACACCTCCCTCTGCAACTGGATCCTGGACTTCCTGACGGTACACCTCCAGGTGGTGAGGGTAGGCAACATCACCTCCGCCACGCTGACCGTCAACACGGGTGCCCCTCAGGGGTGCGTGCTTAGTCCCCTCCTGTACTCCGTGTTCACCCATGACTGCGTGGTCAAGCACGACTCCAACACCATCATTAAGTTTGCAGACGACACATCGGTGGTAGGCCTGATCACCGACAACGATGAGACAGCCTATAGGGAGGAGGTCAGAGACCTGGCCGTCGTGGACTACAGGAACAATGAACAGCTTCTACCCCCAAGCCATAAGACTGCTAAACAGTTAGTTAAATAGTTAACCAAATAGCTACCTGGACTGTCTGCACTGAACTTTTTTGACTCATCACATATACTGCTGCTACCGTTTACTATCTGTCACTAGTTATATGCACATATCTACCTCAATTACCTCGTACAGATGCACATCGACTCAGTACTGATACCCCTTGTATATACAGCGCATTCTGAATGTTTTCAGACCCCTTGATTTTTTGCACATTTGGTTACGTTACAGCCTAATTCTAAAATTGATAAAATAAAATAAATTCCTCATCAATCTTCACACAATACCCCATAATGACAAAGCGAAAACAGGTTTAAAAAAAAAAAAAAAAAACTTAAATATAACATTTACATAAGTGTTCCCATGAGGTTCGAAGGAATTGTCCGTAGAGCTCCAGACAAGATTGTGTCGAGGCACAGATCTGGGGAAGGGTACCAAAACATTTCTGCAGCATTGAAGTTCCCCAAGAACACAATGGCCTCCCTCATTCTTAAATGGAAGAAGTTTGGAACCACCAAGACTCTTCCTAGAGCTGGCCGCCCGGCTAAACTGAGCAATCCGGGGAGAAGGGCCTTGGTCAGGTATGTGACCAAGAACCCGATGGTCACTCTGACAGAGCTCCAGAGTACCTCTGTGGAGATGGGAGAACCTTCCAGAAGGACAACCATCTCTGCAGCACTCCACCAATCAGGCCTTTATTGTAGAGTGGCCAGGTGGAAGCCACTCCTCAGTAAAAGGCACATGACAGCCCGCTTGGAGTTTGCCAAAAGGCACCTAAAGGACTCTCAGACCATGAGAAACAAGATTCTCTGGTCTGATGAAACCAAGATTGAACTCTTTGGCCTGAATGCCAAGCGTCACGTCTGGAGGAAACCTGGCACCATCCCTACGGTGAAGCATGGTGGTGGCAGCATCATGCTGTGGGGATGTATTTCAGCGGCAGGGACTGGGAGACTAGTCAGGATCGAGAGAAAGATGAACGGAGCAAAGTACAGAGAGATCCTTGATGAAAACCTGCTCCAGAGCGCTCAGGACCTCAGACTGGGGCGAAGGTTCACCTTCCAACAGGACAATGACCCTAAGCACACAGCCAAGACAACGCAGGAGTGGCTGTTGGACAAGTCTCAATGTCCTGGACTTGAACCTGATCTAACATCTCTCGAGAGACCTGAAAATAGCTGTGCAACGACGCTCCCCATCCAACCTGACAGAGCTTGAGAGGATCTGTAGAGAAGAATTGGAGACTGTAATCGCTGCCAATGGTGCATCAACAAAGTATTGACTAAAGGGTCTGAATACTTATGTAAATGTGATATTTCAGTTTTTATTTTTTATAAAACCTGATTTTACTTTGTCATTATGGGGTATTGTGTGTAGATTGATGAGGGGAAAAAACAATTGAATCAATTTTAGAATAAAGCTGTAATGTAACAACATTTATTTTATTTTATATTTCTGCCGAGACGCAATTTTAAATGGAGAGTCGTTGGCTCAATGACTGGAAGTCTATGGGAACAGCAAGCATGTAATTGCCCATGGACTCTAGAAGGTGTCGAAAGAGTTCCACAGGGATGCTGGCCCATGTTGACTCCAATGCTTCCCAAGGTTGTGTCAAGTTTGTTGGATGTCGTTTGGGTGGTGGACCATTCTTGATACACACGGGAAACTGTTGAAAAACCCAGCAGCGTTGCAGTTCTCGACACAAACCGGTGCGCCTGGCACCTACTACCATACGCCATTCAAAGGCACTTCAATCTTTTGTCTTGCCCATTCACCCTCTGAATGGCACACATACACAATCCATGTCTCAATTGTCTCAAGGCTTTAAAAATCCTTCCTTAACCCGTCTCCTCCCCCTTCATCTACACTGATTGAAGTGGATTTAACAAGTGACATCAATAAGGGATCATAGCTTTCACCTGGTCAGTCTATGTCATGGAAAGAGCAGGTGTTCTTAATGTTTTGTACACTCAGTGTACGTGTTTAAAGTGGTAAAAACTAATTTAGTTAGTGGAAGACATTTTATAGATAAAAAGATAAGTGTATCACTCGTCCAAGAAAACAACATCTGATTCAAAGTGGGTGTGGCAGATTTGAAAACACTTCCACGATAGCGAGCTGGTAGGATGAAGGAGGTCATTGAAGAGGGGAGCATCGCTTCGACCTTCGCTCCTCTGTTCACCTACTAACGGATTGAGACTCTCTTCGATCGCTAATAGTTTCTGGGTCACGGAGGAGAGAAGGACGGAGGAGTGGAGGAGAGCACAGACTTTTTCCCAATTGAGAATCTCACTGTCTTCCTTTTGCAAAATAACAGAGAAACACAAAACAAAATATTACATGCGCTGGCTAGCTATGTTAAAAGTCTAACATAGAAACTACAGCGCTCTACACCAGGTCTCACTAGAGACCAGGGTTAACTCTACACCAGGTCTCACTAGAGACCAGGGTTAACTCTACACCAGGTCTCACTAGAGACCAGGGTTAACTCTACACCAGGTCTCACTAGAGACCAGGGTTAACTCTACACCAGGTCTCACTAGAGACCAGGGTTAACTCTACACCAGGTCTCACTAGAGACCAGGGTTAACTCTACACCAGGTCTCACTAGAGACCAGGGTTAACTCTACACCAGGTCTCACTAGAGACCAGGGTTAACTCTACACCAGGTCTCACTAGAGACCAGGGTTAACTCTACACCAGGTCTCACTAGAGACCAGGGTTAACTCTACACCAGGTCTCACTAGAGACCAGGGTTAACTCTACACCAGGTCTCACTAGAGACCAGGGTTAACTCTACACCAGGTCTCACTAGAGACCAGGGTTAACTCTACACCAGGTCTCACTAGAGACCAGGGTTAACTCTACACCAGGTCTCACTAGAGACCAGGGTTAACTCTACACCAGGTCTCACTAGAGACCAGGGTTAACTCTACACCAGGTCTCACTAGAGACCAGGGTTAACTCTACACCAGGTCTCACTAGAGTCCAGGGTTAACTCTACACCAGGTCTCACTAGAGACCAGGGTTAACTCTACACCAGGTCTCACTAGAGTCCAGGGTTAACTCTACACCAGGTCTCACTAGAGACCAGGGTTAACTCTACACCAGGTCTCACTAGAGACCAGGGTTAACTCTACACCAGGTCTCACTAGAGACCAGGGTTAACTCTACACCAGGTCTCACTAGAGACCAGGGTTAACTCTACACCAGGTCTCACTAGAGACCAGGGTTAACTCTACACCAGGTCTCACTAGAGACCAGGGTTAACTCTACACCAGGTATCAGGTATGTTATTGAGCTCTAGGGGTCCCAGAGGGTTAGCTTTGCCTGATTTCATAACCGTTTCCCATGTTATTGAACTCTAGAGCTCCCAGAGGGCTGCTGTGGGGGAGAACGCATCATATCAGAACATGTGTCCTTTCTCCTGGCAGTATACTGTACAATATAAAACCCATTGACTATTGACTATCTCAATTTCTAGACTATTTCTAGACTATTGGCTATTTCCAGTCAGATAGGGGTCAACCTGTTCCCCAGCACCAGCCCCTTTGCCCTTTTGGGTGGTGGTGGTATATATATCTATTTTTTTGTTGTATACAGTTTTCTGTCGTTGCTGTTCTGAACCCACTGCCACCCCTACCCCATCCGTTGGTCTGCCCTGTACGAAGCTCATGGGGCGCCCGGTTGTGCCTTTTTTTTCTTCCCCTAGTCTGTCCTGTACGCCGATTGCGTGTGCAATCTCATTACCCGGTATCCAAACATGCGTGGCTTGAAATGCGTTCACCGGTCGAGTGTGTGTGTGTGTAACAAGCTACCTGGTTTAAATATCAACAGTGCTGCCACAGCAGCACGACATTTGACTCAACACTTTGATAACGCTTGATTTACAGCATCATCAATATTCTGTCTGGTTGGCTGATGAACCTGGACGCAGCACGGCTCCATCATGTATTTCCTTATATAATCAAATCAAATCAAATTGTATTTGTCACATACACGTGTTTTAGCAGATGTTATAGCGGGTGTGGCGAAATGTTTGTGCTTCTAGCTTCGACAGTGCAGTAATATCTAACAATTACACAACATATACCCAATACACACAAATCTAAGTAAGGAATGGGATTTAAAGAATATATACATATATGGACGAGCGATGACAGAGCGGGAAAGGTGCTGGAGGTTCCGCAGCACCTGTGGTCCTCTGTAGCTGTGGTCCTCTGTAGCTGTGGTCCTCTGTAGCTGTGGTCCTCTGTAGCTCAGCTGGTAGAGCACGGCGCTTGTAACGCCAGGGTAGTGGGTTTGATCCCCGGGACCACCCATACATAAAAATGTATGCACACATGACTGTAAGTCGCTTTGGATAAAAGCGTCTGCTAAAATGGCATTATATTATGATAAATTGAAATACATTTGCCAAAGTTATAGAATGACCACTGCCTGTTCAGAATAGCCTACTACATTATGATCAGGCCAATAATCTATAATCTAGCCAGAGAGGCTCAGTACATCATGTTTTTTTTTTTATATATACCTAGCTATGGACTGTGTGTAGCCCAATGACAAGCATTAGACTACAGTCTGGGACACGCTGCAAATACGCTGTCAGCAAACAGCATGCAGACAAAAAAAACAACAGGTGTTTCGCAGTATTTCAAAAACACAATCGTGGGAAAACACAGGTCAGAAAGCGAAATGGCTCCTGCTGAAAAGAGTGTAACCTCTCTGCTGTAGGGTACCCTCTCTGCTGTAGGGTACCCAACATATCTGATCACCTCTCTGCTGTAGGGTACCCTCTCTGCTGTAGGGTACCCTCTCTGCTGTAGGGTAACCTCTCTGCTGTAGGGTAACCTCTCTGCTGTAGGGTAACCTCTCTGCTGTAGGGTAACCTCTCTGCTGTAGGGTAACCTCTCTGCTGTAGGGTAACCTCTCTGCTGTAGGGTACCCAACATATCTGATCACCTCTCTGCTGTAGGGTACCCAACATATTTGATCAACTTCCAAATAAGCCTATTGAGCAAACATTGTTGTACAAAGTAAAACAAGAGAGAGACTTTTGGCACGAGCGCATCTGCCATCATTGGAGATACAGCTTCACAAGGTTTTCTAGGACTACCATTTCCTCCTCGTATTGTCCAATATGTGTTTCCACACACCTAGGCCTAGGTGTGACACTCTGGCTCCATGGACTTTGATATTTGAGCCAGGGTTGTTCATTTTCATTTGTTTGGGTGTATTTCTATGTTGGGGTGTCTAGGTTGTTGATTTCTATGTTTGGTGATTGTGCTTGTTTAGTCATATGACTCCCAATCGGAGGTAACGAGTGTCAGCTGTCGGCTCGTTATCTCTGATTGGGAGCCATATTTATACTGTGTGGTTTCTCCTTGGTTTGTGGGTTTTTGTTCCATGTTTCTGTCAGTGTTACAGAGGACTTCACTATCGTCATTTGTTGTTTTTCGTGGTTGCTTTATTTAATAAAGTCATCATGTTCACTCCACGCGCTGCGTATTGGTCCGCTTCTTCAGACGATCGTGACACTAGGCTATGGATGGATTCAAGACTAAGATGTTTTTTATTGATCTCAGATTCTCAGTTTGTCAGTGTCAAAGTAGCCTGACATTTAGATAATTTGTGCGGTATAAAAAAAAAAAGATTCTGCCAGTCATGTCAAATGACATAAAAGGTCACGTTTGTCTTGGACCCTCGGCTCCTAAAAATGGCCCCCCATGCGAGCAACTACTCTACTGCTCTATGCCACCTCACATGCAACGCTTTATTATAAAGGTGGAAAAAAAACAATCTCAATGCGTTCCGGTACCTCAGAGCTCCCCTTTTTTAATTTTTTTAGCACCTGCCTCCTGAAAGGTCTGTATGTGGCCCTGGCTATTTCTATTTGTAGACAATTAACTATTCGACTATTGACTATTTGACCATTAACCATTGACTATTTCAACCATTTTAACAATTAGAAATGGCATCAAAACACAAAATACTACAATGATAATCAATAGCCTTAAGCCTAATATAAAATCTAAATAATAAATAAAATAAATAAAAATGAAAAATGCTTGCCCTTGGCATTGTTTTTGCGTCCTTCAAGCAAGGTTACATTCTCTAATGCATGAACTCAATGACTCCGGGCATGAAAATTAGATGGTTATCAAACACACTGACAGCAGAGTATTCCATCTAGGCTGTATCCCAAATGGCACCCTATTCCCTATATTTATATATTTATATATATATATAGTGCACTACTTCTGACCAGGGAAACTCAAAAGTAGTGCACTATATAGGGAATATGGTTCCATTTTTGGACTCCCCCTCAACGTACTCACACTGTACAGAATATCAGGGTACATCAAGCCATTGTCTATGTAAAGCAGGTGCATTCTTGCTTTTCTTTGTTTGGATTATTTCTGTTGTTATCAGCTGGATGATCAAGTTCCTGTTTTCACTTGTTTCAACTGATTGTACTATTTATGCCTCGTTGGTTGTAAACCAAACAATCGGGAGGTAAGGATGCTCTCAACTCACGTGCATTTGCATGATTTGGAGATACTGCATCTGGATGTTAATATGATGATTATGAAAGCTTGTGAAAGGATTAATGTTGAACAGCCCAAAATATTAAAGGCTGCATTTTCAGGTTTGTTTCTCTAATTTTGCTTCTCTTTTCAGAGATGACCTAAGTTAAAAACAAATAACAGTCTACATGTGCCGACCTGTGTGTCACCAATATGAGAACATATTCACACGCTACTGTAAGTGGCTTTGTATAAAAGTGTCTGCTAAATGGAATACAAATATTACATAGAGAGCAGTGGTTAAAAGGAGAGAACCATGCCATTAAAATGACCTCTTCAACAAGCTTTCCCAAAACCAAACAGCAACAGAATCATTACTATATACTACATATAAACAAGCTGACTAAACTCAACTGAAGGAAGTTTCTGATGAACGCCGCTATAGGAGTAAGGCCTATTTTAAAGTTTATGTTGTTAAACATAAATGAAACCTGACTACTTTTATTTCTAAATTGCCTGGTTCAAACATACCTCACAGTTCAGAACCTCAATTCCTTTACATTAACACTGTGAATTATACAGAACATCATTACCTTTACATTAACACTGTGAATTATACAGAACATCATTACCTTTACATTAACACTGTGAATTATACAGAACATCATTACCTTTACATTAACACTGTGAATTATACAGAACATCATTACCTTTACATTAACACTGTGAATCATACTTACGAGAGTTGAATTGAGAGAGCAGTTATTGCAATTTAAGTATCTCACACTACTAACAATAAACGCATTGTTGGTTAAGGGCTGTAAGTAAGCATTTCACGGTAATGTCTACACCTGTTGTATTCGGCGCATGTGGCAAATACAATTAGATTAGATTTGATTTGATCTTTCTCTAAATATATCATTGGTCAGATAATTGACACACTGTGTTATAATGGTTAATACAAAGTCAATTAGCTTGCTGTAGAGCTGTGCCCTGTAATGTAGTGGTTATGTCCTGTAATGTAGTGGTTATGTCCTGTAATGTAGTGGTTATGTCCTGTAATGTAGGGGTTATGTCCTGTAATGTAGTGGTTATGTCCTGTAATGCAGGGGTTATGTCCTGTAATGTAGTGGTTATGTCCTGTAATGTAGGGGATATGTCCTGTTATGTAGTGGTTATGTCATGTAATGTAGGGGTTATGTCCTGTAATGTAGGGGTTATGTCCTGTAATGTAGGGGTTATGTCCTGTAATGTAGGGGTTATGTCCTGTAATGTAGGGGTTATATCCTGTAATGTAGGGGTTATGTCCTGTAATGTAGGGGTTATGTCCTTGTAATGTAGGGGTTATGTCCTGTTATGTAGTGGTTATGTCCTGTAATGTAGGGGTTATGTCCTGTAATGTAGGGGTTATGTCCTGTAATGTAGTGGTTATGTCCTGTTATGTAGTGGTTATGTCCTTGTAATGTAGGGGTTATGTCCTGTTATGTAGTGGTTATGTCCTGTAATGTAGGGGTTATGTCCTGTAATGTAGGGGTTATGTCCTGTAATGTAGTGAAACCTTATGCCCTGTTATGTAGTGGTTATGCCCTGCCCAGTAATGTAAGGGCTTAATGAAGTTGATTAAACTCTAGGCCAAGGCCTCTCCATTCTTAGAGGAATTTGATTTTCAGCTCAATGAACTGCTAAACCACTAAAAGTAGAGAAGAAACCATAGACAGAATAACATTTGACTGAAAGAGAGAGATATTCAGAACATAACAAATGTCCAAGCACGGTAGTGCTATCATGGTTTTGTGTGTGTGTGTCTGTATGTGTGTGTGCATCTGGGGTAATTCCTGTTATGAGATGTTACCGTGTGGTCTGAGTCAAAATATAGATATTATGCAAGGCAGTGTGAGGTAGTCTGAGTTTATGTGTCTAAAAAGGAAAGGGGGGACTTCTGTTTTGACCATGTTTACCACCCAGTAGTATTAATGTTAGTGTAACCATTAGCAGAAGTGTGAACCACAAAGCCCCAGGAGGCCTTAGCAGAGACAGACACAGACACCGTCAGGCTTCCTGAAGGGCCCGCCCCTTACTGGAAGATAAAGAACCATATTCTTTCATAGGCTCTGTCCCAAGTGGCACCCTAGGACCTGGTCAAAAGTATTAACTAGGGAATAGGGGTGGCATTTGGGACGCAACCACATGAGTCCATCAGAACATGGCGGCGGATAGCTTAGTGGTTAAGAGCGTTGCGCCAGTAACCGAAAGGTCGCTGGTTCTAATCCCCAAGCTGACTAAATTGAAAAATCTGTCGATGTGCCCTTGAGCAAGGCACTTAACCCTAATTGCTCCTGTAAATCGCTCTGGATTAGAGCGTCTGCTAAATGATGTAAACTGTAAACAGGACCCTGGCAGGGAATGGACTGCTCCACTCGGATGCTGCTGAGGCCTATGGGACTTCAGTAGGGCACTGAATAGGGAACAGGACGCCATTTGGGACGCAGACGAGGGCTTCGGTTTCATAAACCTCTGTGCACTACCAATCCCGGTTTAATAACCCTTTACACTGGTGACCGCTGGCCTATATGGATAGGGCTACATTGAAATGTTTCTTACAGAAGAAATATGAAATGCATATACAGTGGGGAAAAAAAGTATTTAGTCAGCCACCAATTGTGCAAGTTCTCCCACTTAAAAAGATGAGAGAGGCCTGTAATTTTCATCATAGGTACACGTCAACTATGACAGACAAATTGAGGAAATTTTTTCCAGAAAATCACATTGTAGGATTTTTAATGAATTTATTTGCAAATTATGGTGGAAAATAAGTATTTGGTCACCTACAAACAAGCAAGATTTCTGGCTCTCACAGACCTGTAACTTCTTCTTTAAGAGGCTCCTCTGTCCTCCACTCGTTACCTGTATTAATGGCACCTGTTTGAACTTGTTATCAGTATAAAAGACACCTGTCCACAACCTCAAACAGTCACACTCCAAACTTCACAATGGCCAAGACCAAAGAGCTGTCAAAGGACACCAAAAACAAAATTGTAGACCTGCACCAGGCTGGGAAGACTGAATCTGCAATAGGTAAGCAGCTTGGTTTGAAGAAATCAACTGTGGGAGCAATTATTAGGAAATGGAAGACATACAAGACCACTGATAATCTCCCTCGATCTGGGGCTCCACGCAAGATCTCACCCCGTGGGGTCAAAATGATCACAAGAACGGTGAGCAAAAATCCCAGAACCACACGGGGGGACCTAGTGAATGACCTGCAGAGAGCTGGGACCAAAGTAACAAAGCCAACCATCAGTAACACACTACGCCGCCAGGGACTCAAATCCTGCAGTGCAAGACGTGTCCCCCTGCTTAAGCCAGTACATGTCCAGGCCCGTCTGAAGTGCATTTGGATGATCCAGAAGAGGATTGGGAGAATGTCATATGGTCAGATGAAACCAAAATATAACTTTTTGGTAAAACCTCAACTCGTCATGTTTGGAGGACAAAGAATGCTGAGTTGCATCCAAAGAACACCATACCTACTGTGAAGCATGGGGTTGGAAACATCATGCTTTGGGGCTGTTTTTCTGCAAAGGGACCAGGACGACTGATCCGTGTAAAGGAAAGAATGAATGGGGCCATGTATCGTGAGATTTTGAGTGAAAACCTCCTTCCATCAGCAAGGGCATTGAAGATGAAACGTGGCTGGGTCTTTCAGCATGACAATGATCCCAAACACACCGCCCGGGCAACGAAGGAGTGGCTTCGTAAGAAGCATTTCAAGGTCCTGGAGTGGCCTAGCCAGTCTCCAGATCTCAACCCCATAGAAAATCTTTGGAGGGAGTTGAAAGTCTGTGTTGCCCAGCGACAGCCCCAAAACATCACTGCTCTAGAGGAGATCTGCATGGAGGAATGGGCCAAAATACCAGCAACAGTGTGTGAAAACCTTGTGAAGACTTACAGAAAACGTTTGACCTGTGTCATTGCCAACAAAGGGTATATAACAAAGTATTGAGAAACTTTTGTTATTGACCAAATACTTATTTTCCACCATAATTTGCAAATAAATTCATAAAAAATCCTACAATGTGATTTTCAGGAAAAAAAATTCTAATTTTGTCTGTCATAGTTGACGTGTACCTATGATGAAAATTACAGGCCTCTCTCATCTTTTTAAGTGGGAGAACTTGCACAATTGGTGGCTGACTAAATACTTTTTTTCCCCACTGTACATACAGCGCCTTGCAAAAGTATTCATCCCCCTTTGCGTTTTTTCCTATTTTGTTGCAACCTGTAATTTAAATGGATTTTTATTTGGATTTCATGTAATGGACATACACAAAATAGTCCAAATTGGTGAAGTGAAATGAAAAAAATTACTTTCAAAAACAATTAAAACATAAATAACGGAAAAGTAGTGCGTACATATGTATTCACCCCCTTTGCTATGAAGCCCCTAAATAAGATCTGGTGCAACCAATTACCTTCAGAAGTCACATAATTAGTTAAATAAAGTCCACCTGTGTGAAATCTAAGTGTCACATGATCTGTCACATGATCTCAGTATATATACACCTGTTCTGAAAGGCCTCAGAGTCTGCAACACCACTAAGCAAGGGGCACCACCAAGCAAGCGGCACCATGAAGACCAAGGAGCTCTCCAAACAGGTCAGGGACAAAGTTGTGGAGAAGTACAGATCAGGGTTGGATTATCAAAAAATATCTGAAACTTTGAACATCCCACAGAGCACCATTAAATCCATTATTAAAAAATTGAAAGAATATGGCATCACAACAAACCTGCCAAGAGAGGGCCGCCCACCAAAACTCACGGACCAGGCAAGGAGGGCATTAATCAGAGAGGCAACAAAGAGACCAAAGATAACCCTGAAGGAGCTGCAAAGAGATTGGAGTTATCTGTCCATATGACCACTTTAAGCCGTACACTCCACAGAGCTGGGCTTTACGGAAGAGTGGCCAGAAAAAAGCCATTGCTTAAAGAAAAAAATATGCAAACACGTGTGGTGTTCGCCAAAAGCCATGTGGGAGACTCCCCAAAAATATGGAAGAAGGTACTCTGCTCAGATTAGACTAAAATTGAGCTTTTTGGCCATCAAGGAAAACGCTATGTTTGGCGCAAACCCAACAACTCTCATCACCCCAAGAACAAAAATTTTTAATCGGCAGGGACTGGGAAACTGGTCAGAATTGAAGGAATGATGGATGGCGCTAAACACAGGGAAATTCTTGAGGGAAACCTGTTTCAGTCTTCCAGAGATTTGAGACTGGGACGGAGGTTCACCTTCCAGCAGGACAATGACCCTAAGCATACTGCTAAAGCAACACTTGAGTGGTTTAAGGGGAAACAGTATGAAAATGTATGCACTCACTAACTGTAAGTCGCTCTGGATAAGAGCGTCTGCTAAATGACTAAAAATGTAAAGGTAAAATGCAAATGTCTTGGAATGGCCTAGTCAAAGCCCAGACCTCAATCCAATTGAGAATATGTGGTATGACTTAAAGATTGCTGTACACCAGCGGAACCCATCCAACTTGAAGGAACTGGAGCAGTTTTGCCTTGAAGAATGGGCAAAAATCCCAGTGGCTAGATGTGCCAAGCTTATAGAGACATACCCCAAGAGACTTGCAGCTGTAATTGCTGCAAAAGGTGGCTCTACAAAGTATTGACTTTGGGGGGGGGGTGAATAGTTATGCACGCTCAAGTTTTCAGTTTTTTTGTCTTATTTCTTGTTTGTTTCACACAAAAAAATATTTTGCATCTTCAAAGTTGTAATGTAAATCAAATGATACAAACCCCCCCCAAAAAACATTTTAATTCCAGGTTGTAAGGCAACAAAATAGGAAAAATGCCAAGGGGGGGTGAATACCTTCGCAAGCCACTGTAATTTCAACTAAAGGGACTCATATCCCGTATTTTTGAGAGAATCATGTCCCTTCATTACCTGTCACTTAGTAAAATCCGATCTGAGTGGGAAAAGGAAGTTGGTGGAGAGATCTCTGACGATATCTGGAAAAGTGCCTTACTTAGAGTAAATAAAAGCTCTCCTTGTGCCCGGCTCAGCCTTGTACATTTACATTTACATGTACATTTTAGTCATTTAGCAGACGCTCTTATCCAGAGCGACTTACAGTTAGTGAATACATTTTTTTTTTTTTATAAAACCCACAACCCTGGCGTTGCAAACGCCATGCTCTATCAACTGAGCTACATCCCTGCCGGCCATTCCCTCCCCTACCCTGGACGACGCTGGGCCAATTGTGCGCCGCCCATGAGTCTCCCGGTCGCAGTTTAAGGTGTTTCACCATATCCATTTCAGTAAAGCGAGATTATCCCAATTCTAACCAAATATTGATGGTACATGTGACAGGTGTAAAAGCTCCTTGGCGGACACTTTCTGAAGCATTTGATATACAGTTTATATAGGAACAGCTATTATAGAGTTGCAGCCCAGTGCAGAAACAGCTATTATAGAGTTGCAGCCCAGTGCAGAAACATCTATTATGGAGTTGCAGCCCAGTGCAGAAACATCTATTATAGAGTTGCAGCCCAGTGCAGAAACATCTATTATAGAGTTGCAGCCCAGTGCAGAAACATCTATTATAGAGTTGCAGCCCAGTGCAGAAACATCTATTATAGAGTTGCAGCCCAGTGCAGAAACAGCTATTTTTGGAGTACCAGATGATAATCCTTCCCTGTCCAATAGACAACTAGATGCCACTGCCTTTGCCTCCTTGTTAGCCCGCAGAATAATTGCATTGGATTGGAAATCTATCAATCCTCCCGTAGCCTCTCTTTGGCTCAAAGATTTTTTGCTATTCCTAAAATGATTTTAAAAAATTAAGTATACCATTCGAGGTACAACCAACTCATGCAATTCCACCTGGGACCAGATGATATCCTATTTTGACCAGCTCCATACACATCCTCCAGATTAGTGCTGTTGGCCCCACCCCCTTCTGTACAGGCCTATAGGATCACCTTCCTCCAGATTAGTACTGTTGGCCCCAACCCTTGCTGTACAGGCCTATAGGAGCACCTTCCTCCAGATTAGTACTGTTGGCCCCACCCCCTGCTGTACAGGCCTATAGGAGCACCTTCCTCCAGATTAGTAATGTTGGCCCCACCCCCTGCTGTACAGGCCTATAGGATCACCATCCTCCAGATTAGTACTGTTGGCCCCACCCCCTGCTGTACAGGCCTATAGGAGCACCTTCCTCCAGATTAGTACTGTTGGCCCCACCCCCTGCTGTACAGGCCTATAGGATCACCTTCCTCCAGATTAGTACTGTTGGCCCCACCCCCTGCTGTACAGGCCTATAGGAGCACCTTCCTCCAGATTAGTACTGTTGGCCCCACCCCCTGCTGTACAGGCCTATAGGAGCACCTTCCTCCAGATTAGTACTGTTGGCCCCACCCCCTGCTGTACAGGCCTATAGGAGCACCTGATCATCTGACATTGTTAGGCTATTGTGTGTTTTCTTTGTATTGAAGTAGCATGGGGGAGACAAAAAGGGGAAATGTCCAAAGTCTTAATGTTTTATCTTCCATTTTCAGTGAATCAAAATATATTATATAAAAAAAAAAAAAAAAAAAAAAAATAAAGATAATTCAATGCTTTGACTCAATGATTAGCTGTATGCCTCTATATAAAGGAAAGTATATTTCAGCTGAATCAAATTAATGTATCTCTTCTACTGCCAGGTGGCTTGGAAGGCCTTGATGTAAACACTAACATGTCACAGCCAACTATATGTAAACGTGTCCTATATGTTAACATGTCACATCCAACTATATGTATACGCTAACATGTCCTATATGCTAGCATGTCCTATACGCTAACATGTCCTATATACTTACATTTCCTATATGCTAACATGTCCTATATGCTATGCTAACATGTCCTATATGCTAACATGTCCTATATGCTAACATATCACAGCCAACTATATGTACATGCTAACATGTCCTATATGCTAACATGTCCTATATGCTAACATATCACAACTAACCGTCTGATAACAGCTTTCCTTACATAACACTGTGTTTAGAGGCTACAAGCACTGGCCACCATTATGAAATAAGATCATCGCTTATGCTCTTACATTAAAATTTTTAGTCATTTAGCAGACGCTCTTATCCAGAGCGACTTCCAGTTAGTGAGTGCATACATTTTCATACTATTGTACAGTGAGGGAAAAAAGTATTTGATCCCCTGCTGATTTTGTACGTTTTCCCACTGACAGAGAAATGATCAGTCTATAATTTTAATGGTAGGTTTATTTGAACAGTGAGAGACAGAATAACAACAGAAAAATCCAGAAAAACGCATGTCAAAAATGTTATAAATTGATTTGCATTTTAATGAGGGAAATAAGTATTTGACCCATCTGCAAAACATGACTCAGTACTTGGTGGCAAAACCCTTGTTGGCAATCACAGAGGTCAGACGTTTCTTGTAGTTGGCCACCAGGTTTTCACACATCTCAGGAGGGATTTTGTTCCACTCCTCTTTGCAGATCTTCTCCAAGTCATTAAGGTTTCGAGGCTGACATTTGGCAACTCGAACCTTCAGCTTCCTCCACAGATTTTCTATGGGATTAAGGTCTGGAGACTGGCTAGGCCACTCCAGGACCTTAATGTGCTTCATCTTGAGCCACCCCTTTGTTGCCTTGGCTGTGTGTTTTGGGTCATTGTCATGCTGGAATACCAATCCACGACCCATTTTCAATGCCCTGGCTGAGGGAAGGAGGTTCTCACCCAAGATTTGACGGTACATGGCCCTGTCCATCGTCCCTTTGATGCGGTGAAGTTGTCCTGTCCCCTTAGCAGAAAAACACCCCCAAAGCATAATGTTTCCACCTCCATGTTTGACGGTTGGGATGGTGTTCTTGGGGTCATAGGCAGCATTCCTTCTCCTCCAAACACGGCGAGTTGAGTTGATGCCAAAGAGCTCCATTTTGGTCTCATCTGACCACAACACTTTCACCCAGTTCTCCTCTGAATCATTCAGATGTTCATTGGCAAACTTCAGACGGCCCTGTATATGTGCTTTCTTGAGCAGGGGGACCTTGTGGGCGCTGCAGGATTTCAGTCCTTCACGGCGTAGTGTGTTACCAATTGTTTTCTTGGTGACTATGGTCCCAGCTGCCTTGAGATCATTGACAAGATCCTCCCGTGTAGTTCTGGGCTGATTCCTCACCGTTCTCATGATCATTGCAACTCCACGAGGTAAGATCTTGCATGGAGCCCCAGGCCGAGGGAGATTGACAGTTATTTAGTGTTTCTTCCATTTGCGAATAATCGCACCAACTGTTGTCACCTTCTCACCAAGCTGCTTGGCGATGGTCTTGTAGCCCATTCCAGCCTTGTGTAGGTCTACAATCTTGTCCCTGACATCCTTGGAGAGCTCTTTGGTCTTGGCCATGAGTTTGGAATCTGATTGATTGATTGCTTCTGTGGACAGGTGTCTTTTATACAGGTAACAAACTGAGATTAGGAGCACTCCCTTTAAGAGTGTGCTCCTAATCTCAGCTCGTTACCTGTATAAAAGACACCTGGGAGCCAGAAATCTTTCTGATTGAGAGGGGGTCAAATACTTATTTACCTCATTAAAATGCAAATCAATTTATAACATTTTTGACATGCGTTTTTCTGGATTTTTTTGTTGTTATTCTTTCTCTCACTGTTCAAATAAACCTACCATTAAAATTATAGACCGATCATTTCTTTGTCAGTGGGCAAATGTACAAAATCAGCAGGGGATCAAATACTTTTTTCCCTCACTGTATGTGTCGCTGCTGAATATGTATATTTAAACATGTTTGGTCAGCGTTCCAAATGGCACTATATTCCCTATGTAGGCCTCTGGTAAATAGTAGTGAACTATGTAGGGAATAGGGCGTCATTTGGGACGAAGCTTTGTTTAACAGGTCCATTAATGGAGCTCAAATCAAAGCCACAGAAACCTGCGCTGAGGCAGTCAGTCTCCTGTTTGCTTAAGAGTAAAATCCTTTCCAAATTCTCTACACAAAGCTTTCAAAGCAACTTCTGAACAAATACTGGTTTGCACTTTGGCTAATTTCCTCTTTAGAGGAGTATTATTCGTTTTTTTAAAAGTAATAAAGGTGTTCTTTCACTCCCTAATTGGCTGATAGCGGCTCTATTCTATAGCGGTTTCCATAGTAACAGTGTGGTTTCTTTTTTTGTCAGTCCTAAAAAGCTTACTGATTAGGAATATGGCTTAAACTTCTTTATCTTTGCATTAAAATGGTATTAATTAAGGCTAATCTATTTTGGTATTTTTCACAGAGTAAAAAAAAATAATAAAATGAATTCAATGTCTGAGCGTTTTTTTTACATAGCCCTCGGATTTCTTTGATGGAGAGAGAGGAGTACGGCGCTGCGTCTTTGTTCATGATATAAATTCATATTTAAAGTAGGGGTTGATTTAAGTAAAGCGTGCTATAAAGACTATCACAGCTCACAGGGCAGGCTAGATATTACCACACACAAGACAGAAAACGCTTGAATTTTTTGCTACATATTACAAACAGAAATCTGTATTTGAGATAATGATTTTTGACCATTGATATAGAAAACACTGAGGCATTTGAATTGTTGGCCTCTGATGCATACATTGGCTTGTTTTTTTCTCCAGATGTAGGTTAATCGGCTGTGGCGGGAGAGGGTTACCCAGATGTAGGTTAATCGGCTGTGGCAGGGGAGGGTTACCCAGATGTAGGTTAATCGGCTGTGGCGGGGGAGGGTTACCCAGATGTAGGTTAATCGGCTGTGGCAGGGGAGGGTTACCCAGATGTAGGTTAATCGACTGTGGCAGGGGAGGGTTACCCAGATGTAGGTTAATCGGCTGTGGCAGGGGAGGGTTACCCAGATGTAGGTTAATCGGCTGTGGCGGGGGAGGGTTACCCAGATGTAGGTTAATCGGCTGTGGCGGGAGAGGGTTACCCAGATGTAGGTTAATCGGCTGTGGCGGGGGGGGGTTACCCAGATGTAGGTTAATCGGCTGTGGCGGGGGGGGGTTACCCAGATGTAGGTTAATCGGCTGTGGCGGGGGAGGGTTACCCAGATGTAGGTTAATCGGCTGTGGCGGGGGAGGGTTACCCAGATGTAGGTTAATCGGCTGTGGCGGGGGAGGGTTACCCAGATGTAGGTTAATCGGCTGTGGCAGGGGAGGGTTACCCAGATGTAGGTTAATCGGCTGTGGCGGGGGAGGGTTACTAAACACTGATGACGAAGAACTCAAACAGAATAAACACAAGACAAACTCTGATCAGGAACCAGATTTATTTTATTTATTTTATTTTTAACTAACTTTAACGAACTGCAAAAATCTCTGAAGCTGGAGACTCTTATCTCCCTCACTAACTTTAAGCATCAGTTGTCAGAGCAGCTTACCGATCACTGCACCTGTACACAGCCCATCTGAAATTAGCCCACCCAACTACCTCATCCCCATATTGTTATTTATTTTGCTCATTTGCACCCCAGTATCTCTATTTGCACATCATCTCTTGCACATCTGTCATTCCAGTGTTAATACTATTGTAATTATTTTGCACTATGGCCTATTTATTGCCTTACCTCCATAACTTGCTACATTTGCACACACTGTATATATATTTTATGTTGTATTTTTGACTTTATGTTTTGTTTTACCCCATATGTAACTCTGTGTTGTTGTTTTTAATCGCACTGCTTTGCTTTATCTTGGCCAGGTCGCAGTTGTAAATGAGAACTTGTTCGCAACTGGCTTACCTGGTTAAATAAAGGTGAAAAAAAAAATTCATCAAACTACGCTCTGGAACAAGTTGTCAGGAAACAAACGACAGCCTCCTGGCCAGGTCCATCAGAGCTGAGCTGGCGTCCCAAATGGCACCCCGTTCCCTATATAGTGCACTACTTTAACACTATACCCTATGGGCCCTGGTCAAAAGTAGTGCACTATAATATAAGGAATAGGGTGTCATTTGTGACGCATTCCTGGAGTTTGATACTGGGGGCCGTCCGGGACACATTGCTGTGGAGGAATGTGCCCTTCCAAACCTCCCCTGAATGTAATGACGTTCTATGACCCCAGATCGCTAGATAGGAGTCAGTACTGGGGTTACACAGGAGGCCTCAGCCAACTGGATAGGAGTCAGTACTGGGGCTACACAGGAGGCCTCAGCCAACTGGATAGGAGTCAGTACTGGGATTAACACAGGAGGCCTCAGCCAACTGGATAGGAGTCAGTACTGGGGCTACACAGGAGGCCTCAGCCAACTGGATAGGAGTCAGTACTGGGATTAACACAGGAGGCCTCAGCCAACTGGATAGGAGTCAGTACTGGGGCTACATAGGAGCCCTCAGCCAACTGGATAGGAGTCAGTACTGGGGTTACACAGGAGGCCTCAGCCAACTGGATAGGAGTCAGTACTGGGGCTACACAGGAGGCCTCAGCCAACTGGATAGGAGTCAGTACTAGGGTTAACACAGGAGGCCTCAGCCAACTGGATAGGAGTCAGTACTGTGGTTAACACAGGAGACCTCAGCCAACTGGATAGGAGTCAGTACTGGGGTTAACACAGGAGGCCTGAGCCAACTGGATAGGAGTCAGTACTGGGGCTACACAGGAGGCCTCAGCCAACTGGATAGGAGTCAGTACTGGGGTTAACACAGGAGGCCTCAGCCAACTGGATAGGAGTCAGTACTGGGGCTACACAGGAGGCCTCAGCCAACTGGATAGGAGTCAGTACTGGGGCTACACAGGAGGCCTCAGCCAACTGGATAGGAGTCAGTACTGGGGTTAACACAGGAGGCCTCAGCCAACTGGATAGGAGTCAGTACTGGGGCTACACAGGAGGCCTCAGCCAACTGGATAGGAGTCAGTACTGGGGTTAACACAGGAGGCCTCAGCCAACTGGATAGGAGTAAGTACTGGGGCTACACAGGAGGCCTCAGCCAACTGGATAGGAGTCAGTACTGGGGTTAACACAGGAGGCCTAAGCCAACTGGATAGGAGTCAGTACTGGGGCTACACAGGAGGCCTCAGCCAACTGGATAGGAGTCAGTACTGTGGTTAACACAGGAGGCCTCAGCCAACTGGATAGGAGTCAGTACTGGGGCTACACAGGAGGCCTCAGCCAACTGGATAGGAGTCAGTACTGGGGCTACATAGGAGGCCTCAGCCAACTGGATAGGAGTCAGTACTGGGGTTACACAGGAGGCCTCAGTCAACTGGATAGGAGTCAGTACTGGGGCTACATAGGAGCCCTCAGCCAAGTGGATAGGAGTCAGTACTGGGGTTACACAGGAGGCCTCAGCCAACTGGATAGGAGTCAGTACTGGGGCTACACAGGAGGCCTCAGCCAACTGGATAGGAGTCAGTACTGGGGTTAACACAGGAGGCCTCAGCCAACTGGATAGGAGTCAGTACTGTGGTTAACACAGGAGGCCTCAGCCAACTGGATAGGAGTCAGTACTGGGGTTAACACAGGAGGCCTCAGCCAACTGGATAGGAGTCAGTACTGGGGCTACATAGGAGGCCTCAGCCAACTGGATAGGAGTCAGTACTGGGGCTACACAGGAGGCCTCAGCCAACTGGATAGGAGTCAGTACTGGGGTTAACACAGGAGGCCTCAGCCAACTGGATAGGAGTCAGTACTGGGGCTACATAGGAGGCCTCAGCCAACTGGATAGGAGTCAGTACTGGGGCTACACAGGAGGCCTCAGTCAACTGGATAGGAGTCAGTACTGGGGCTACATAGGAGCCCTCAGCCAACTGGATAGGAGTCAGTACTGGGGTTACACAGGAGGCCTCAGCCAACTGGATAGGAGTCAGTACTGGGGCTACACAGGAGGCCTCAGCCAACTGGATAGGAGTCAGTACTAGGGTTAACACAGGAGGCCTCAGCCAACTGGATAGGAGTCAGTACTGTGGTTAACACAGGAGGCTTCAGCCAACTGGATAGGAGTCAGTACTGGGGTTAACACAGGAGGCCTCAGCCAACTGGATAGGAGTCAGTACTGGGGCTACACAGGAGGCCTCAGCCAACTGGATAGGAGTCAGTACTGGGGTTAACACAGGAGGCCTCAGCCAACTATATAGGAGTCAGTACTGGGGCTACACAGGAGGCCTCAGCCAACTGGATATGAGTCAGTACTGGGGCTACACAGGAGGCCTCAGCCAACTGGATAGGAGTCAGTACTGGGGTTAACACAGGAGGCCTCAGCCAACTGGATAGGAGTCAGTACTGGGGCTACACAGGAGGCCTCAGCCAACTGGATAGGAGTCAGTACTGGGGTTAACACAGGAGGCCTCAGCCAACTGGATAGGAGTCAGTACTGGGGCTACACAGGAGGCCTCAGCCAACTGGATAGGAGTCAATACTGGGGTTAACACAGGAGGCCTAAGCCAACTGGATAGGAGTCAGTACTGGGGCTACACAGGAGGCCTCAGCCAACTGGATAGGAGTCAGTACTGGGGTTAACACAGGAGGCCTCAGCCAACTGGATAGGAGTCAGTACTGGGGCTACACAGGAGGCCTCAGCCAACTGGATAGGAGTCAGTACTGGGGCTACATAGGAGGCCTCAGCCAACTGGATAGGAGTCAGTACTGGGGTTAACACAGGAGGCCTCAGCCAACTGGATAGGAGTCAGTACTGGGGTTAACACAGGAGCCCTCAGCCAACTGGATAGGAGTCAGTACTGGGGCTACACAGGAGGCCTCAGCCAACTGGATAGGAGTCAGTACTGGGGTTAACACAGGAGGCCTCAGCCAACTGGATAGGAGTCAGTACTGGGGCTACACAGGAGGCCTCCGCCAACTGGATAGGAGTCAGTACTGGGGCTACACAGGAGGCCTCAGCCAACTGGATAGGAGTCAGTACTGGCGTTAACACAGGAGGCCTCAGCCAACTGGATAGGAGTCAGTACTGGGGCTACATAGGAGGCCTCAGCCAACTGGATAGGAGTCAGTACTGGGGCTACACAGGAGGCCTCAGCCAACTGGATAGGAGTCAGTACTGGGGCTACATAGGAGGCCTCAGCCAACTGGATAGGAGTCAGTACTGGGGCTACACAGGAGGCCTCACCCAACTGGATAGGAGTCAGTACTGGGGCTACACAGGAGGCCTCAGTCAACTGGATAGGAGTCAGTACTGGGGCTACATAGGAGCCCTCAGCCAACTGGATAGGAGTCAGTACTGGGGTTACACAGGAGGCCTCAGCCAACTGGATAGGAGTCAGTACTGGGGCTACACAGGAGGCCTCAGGCAACTGGATAGGAGTCAGTACTGGGGTTAACACAGGAGGCCTCAGCCAACTGGATAGGAGTCAGTACTGGGGTTAACACAGGAGGCCTCAGCTAACTGGATAGGAGTCAGTACTGGGGCTACACAGGAGGCCTCAGCCAACTGGATAGGAGTCAGTACTGGGGTTAACACAGGAGGCCTCAGCCAACTGGATAGGAGTCAGTACTGGGGCTACACAGGAGGCCTCAGCCAACTGGATAGGAGTCAGTACTGGGGCTACACAGGAGGCCTCAGCCAACTGGATAGGAGACAGTACTGGGGCTACACAGGAGGCCTCAGCCAACTGGATAGGAGTCAGTACTGGGGCTACACAGGAGGCCTCAGCCAACTGGATAGGAGTCAGTACTGGGGCTACACAGGAGGCCTCAGCCAACTGGATAGAAGTCAGTACTGGGGCTACACAGGAGGCCTCAGCCAACTGGATAGGAGTCAGTACTGGGGCTACACAGGAGGCCTCAGCCAACTGGATAGGAGTCAGTACTGGGGTTAATACAGGAGGCCTCAGCCAACTGGATAGGAGGCAGTACTGGGGTTACACAGGAGGCTAAAGTCCCATGGGGCCCCATGGCTCTCAGACACAATTCCTCGGGAGAGGAGTGGGAATGGTATTATGGGTTGGGAGGGTGAGAGATATTCCACTGTTGTTTAGGTGTAGATATCCATTACATTTAACGTCAGCCACTGTGACAATAAAAGGGGCATTTGAGGAAGGACTAATTATTGAATAAAGTGGAAACCAATGTGTGTATATGGCTTTGAGTGCACTGCATCAGTGTTGTCTAGTGCTGTGCCCGACTGTTTCCATCATTCTAACACAATACTTTGTGAAGTCCACACAACACTTCAGTTTCTTCTGCAATCCCATGAACCCTTCTTGCGCCACTTTGCTGCCAGAAGCATAATATCACCAGCTATCAGTAAGTCCTCACCTCACCCCCGTCCTCTCTTACCTCCAGCAGGGTCAGTGGGGTCCTTGTACGGGTTGAACTTAGGTTTGGGGGCCACCACAGGTGCAAACTTTTTAGGGGCCTGTTGCTGGGAAACAGAGATACTAGGGACGCCCATCGCAGGGGTGGTCTCCATTCGGGCTGTCACCTGAACCTCACCTTCACTGGCCAACATGGTTCTACAGAGGAGGAAGAGGAGGAGGAAGAGGAAGAGGGGGAGGAGGAGGAAGAGGAGAAGGAAGAGGAGGAACAAGGTTAGGACATAGCTTACGTAAACAAAGGGCATATTGGTTCTGCAGAGGAAGAGTTAAGACAGGTAAAGTCACTGGTGGACCTGGTTCTGCAGAGGAAGAGATAAGACAGGTAAAGTCACCGGTGGACCTGATTCTGCAGAGGAAGAGTTAAGACAGGTAAAGTCACCGGTGGACCTGGTTCTGCAGAGGAAGAGTTGAGACAGGTAAAGTCCCTGGTCAACATGGTTCTGCAGAGGAAGAGTTCAGACAGGTAAAGTCCCTGGTCAACATGGTTCTGCAGAGGAAGAGTTGAGACAGGTAAAGTCCCTGGTCAACATGGTTCTGCAGAGGAAGAGGAAGGGGAGGAGTCACTAACCAGCCAGGTTAGGATAGAGTCAGACTCATAGTTTTTGACAGGAGGAAGACGTGAGTGGTTGAAACTTTGTCACCAATCAAACGGAAGCAGACATAGCTTTCAGTATGCAAAGATTCTATTCACCATTTGTAGATCATACTCTCCCCCATGACATAGTTTACACAGTGCCTTCAGAAAGTATTTACACCCCTTGACTTTTTCCACACTGTGTTGTGTTACAGCCTGAATTTAAAATGGATTCAATTGAGATTTTATGTCACTGCCCTACACACAATACCCCCTAATGTCAAATTGGAATGATGTTTTTTGACATTTTGACAAATTAATAAAAAAATGAAAAGCTGAAACTTCTTGAGTCAATAAGTATTAAACCCCTTTGTTATGGCAAGATTAAATAATTTAAGGAGTATACATTTGCTTAACAAGTCACATAATAAGTTGCTTGGATCACTCTGTGTGCAATGATAGTGTTTAACGTGATTTTCGAATGACTACCTCATCTCTGTACTCCACACATACAATTATCTGTAAGGTACCTCAGTCGAGCAGTGAATTTCAAACACAGATTCAACCACAAAGACCAGGGAGGTTTTCCAATGCCTCGCAAAGAAGGGCACCTATTGGTAGATGGATAAAAAAAAGCAGACATTGAATATCCCTTTGAGCATGGTGAAGTTATTAATTACATTTTGGATGGTGTATCATTTTTTAAATTTACAGTCATTTAGCAGACGCTCTTATCCAGAGCGACTTACAGTTAGCGCATACATTATTTTATCGAACCCACAACCCTGGCGTTGCAAACGCCATGCTCTACCAACTGAGCTACATCCCCTGCCGGCCATTCCCTCCCCTACCCTGGACGACGCTGGGCCAATTGTGCGCCGCCCCATGGGTCTCCCGGTCGCGGCCGGCTACGACAGAGCCTAGATTCGAACCAGGATCTCTAGTGGCACAGCTAGCACTGCGATGCAGTGCCTTAGACCACTGCACCACTCGGGAGACATACACCCAGTTACTACAAAGACACAGGAGTCCTTCCTAACTCAATTGCCGAAGTGGAAGAAAACTGCTCAGGGATTTCACCATGAGGCCAATGGTGACTTTAAAACAGTTACATAGTTTAATGGCTGTGATAGGAGAAAACTGAGGATGGATCAACAACATTGTAGTTACTCCACAACACTAACCTAATTGACAGAGTGAAAAGAAGGAAGCCTGTACGGAATACAAATATTCCACAACATGCATCCTGTCTGCAACAAGGCACTAAAGTAATACTGCAAAAAACATGGCAAAGCAATTCACTTTTTTGTCCTGAATACAAAGTGCTATTCTTGGGGCAAATCCAATACAACACATTACTGAGTACCACTCTCCATATTTTCAAGCATAGTGGTGGCTGCATCATGTTATGGGTATGCTTGTAATCAATAAGAACTGGGGAGTTTTTCAGGATAACAAAGAAACGGAATGGATCTAAGCTCAGGCAAAATCCTAGAGGAAAACCTGGTTCAGTCTGCTTTCCACCAGACACTGGGAGATGAATTCAACTTTCAGCAGGACAATAACCTAAAACACGAGGCCAAATCGACATAATGAATGTTCCTGAGTCGCCAAGTTACAGTTATGAGTTAAATCTACTTGAAGATCTATGGCAAGACCTGAAAATGGTTGTCTAGCAATGATCAACAACCAATTTGACAGAGCTTAAAGAATTTTGAAAAGAATAATGGGCAAATGTTGCAGAATCCAGGTGTGCAAAGCTCTTAGAGACTTACCCAGAAAGACTCTTTGCTGGTGACACCGTCAGTGATTTATTTAGAATTCAAGGCACACTTAACCAGCATGGCTACCACAGCATTCTGCAGTGATACGCCATCCCATCTGGTTTGCGCTTAGTGGGACTATTATTTGTTTTTCAACAGGACAGTGACCGAAAACACACCTCCAGGCTGTGTAAGGGCTATTTGACCAAGAAGGAGAGTGATGGAGTGCTGCATCAGATGACCTGGCATCCACAATCACCCAACCTCAACCCAATTGTGATGGTTTGGGATGAGTTGGAAAAGTACCCAACAAGTGCTCAGCATATGTGGGAACTCTTTCAAGAATGTTGGAAAAGCATTCCTCAGTATGCTGGTTGAGAGAATGCCAAGAGTGTGCAAAGCTGTCATCAAGGCAAAGGGTGGCTACTTTGAAGAAACTCAAATATAAAATATATTTTGATTTGTTTAACACTTTTTTGGTTACTACATGATTCCATATGTGTTATTTCATTGTTTTGATGTCTACACTATTATTCTACAATGTAGAAAATAGTAAAAATAAAGAAAAACCCTGGAATGAGTAGGTGTGCCCAAACATTTGACTGGTACTGTATATATACATATATTTTAAAAATATTTGTTCCTTTATTATTTTCCCCTAACCCTACCACCCCTCCCCTAATTGGAATAAACTAATGGACAACAGCACTTACATGCTGACTAGACCAGGCGCGTGCGCCATTGCGCGCATGTTGATTTTGTCCATCCACACCAGACGCCATCAGGACACGCAGGTTGAAATATCAAAACGAACTCTGAACCAACTATATTAATTTGGGGACAGGTCGAAACACATTAAACATTCATGGGCATTTAGCTTGCTAGCTAGTTTGCTGTTGCTAGCTAAATTGTCCTGGGATATAAACATTGGGTTGTTATTTTACCTGAAATGCATAAGAGTCCTCTACTCCGACAATTAATCCATGTATTTTACAATAGTTATCTTTTGTTTGTTTTTAATCCCGTCCTTCAGCTACCATCAACCCCTCCCATCTATCTCTGAATCCCAGCCAGTTTGATTTCTATTTTGCCATATATTTCTAACTGTGCTGTTTCACAAAAGTTCTGAACCTATATACATTTTACGGACACAGTATATTTGACATTAGTTATCTTGTTGTTTTTAGTCCCACCCTTCAGCTCAACTCAGCCCCTCCCATCTATCTCTTAACACCATCGAGTATTTATTTCTATTTGCCATATATTGTTCAACCGTGCTGTGATCTTTCACAAAAGTTCTGAACCTTTC
>CM062483.1:62339491-62351991 GCA_031479575.1 Coregonus ussuriensis | reverse complement strand
GTGTCAAGAAGAAGTGCGGCTCGGTTGGGCAGTGTTTCGGAGGACGCACAGCTCTCGACCTTCGCCTCTCCCGAGTCCGTACGGGAGTTTCAGCGATGGGACAAGACTGTAACTACCAATTGGAAACCACGAAATTGGGGAGAAAAAGGGGTAAAAAAAGAGATATAATACAAAAAAATATACAAAATAAAACTCTTCCATTCTTCCATGAAATGAAGTCTTTGTTGTCATTCAACCAGAGACCACTCGTTTTAATGCTCATGTTTTCATTGAGAAATACTGAAATACTGAAATACTGAAATACTGCACCAAACATCTCAGTTAGATGTCAAATGGCGCTACTAAGTTAACCTCTGCAAAAATGTCTAAATTAATGACAGATTTCTTGAGTTTCTTAGATTAATTCTGACTATTTTGAAGAAGTGTGTACTGGCTACGGCGACTCTAAATGGACAAACAGTACTACTGCCACTTTTTTATTGTTTTTCAAGCGAAGGTCTTTTAAGGGAGTATGCGAGCATGGTCGTTCGGTTCGCCTAGCAGAGTTCTGCTAGCCGAGTTCTGCTAGCCGCGTTCTGCTAGCCGAGTTCTGCTAGCCGAGATCTGCTAGCCGAGTTCTGCTAGCCGCGATCTGCTACCCGAGTTCGCCTAGCCGAGTTCTGCTAGCCGCGATCTGCTACCCGAGTTCTGCTAGCCGAGTTCTGCTAGCCGCGATCTGCTAGCCGAGTTCTGCTAGCCGAGTTCTGCTAGCCGCGATCTGCTGTTTTCACACACTGTTGCTGGTATTTTGGCCCATTCCTCCATGCAGATCTCCTCTAGAGCAGTGATGTTTTGGGGCTGTCGCTGGGCAACACGGATTTCAACTCCCTCCAAAGATTTTCTATGGGGTTGAGATCTGGAGACTGGCTAGGCCACTCCAGGACCTTGAAATGCTTCTTACGAAGCCACTCCTTCGTTGCCCGGGCGGTGTGTTTGGGATCATTGTCATGCTGAAAGACCCAGCCACGTTTCATCTTCAATGCCCTTGCTGATGGAAGGAGGTTTTCACTCAAAATCTCACGATACATGGCCCCATTCATTCTTTCCTTTACACGGATCAGTCGTTCTGGTCCCTTTGCAGAAAAACAGCCCCAAAGCATGATGTTTCCACCCCCATGCTTCACAGTAGGTATGGTGTTCTTTGGATGCAACTCAGCATTCTTTGTCCTCCAAACACGACGAGTTGAGTTTTTACCAAAAAGTTCTATTTTGGTTTCATCTGACCATATGACATTCTCCCAATCCTCTTCTGGATCATCCAAATGCACTCTAGCAAACTACAGACGGGCCTGGACATGTACTGGCTTAAGCAGGGGGACACGTCTGGCACTGCAGGATTTGAGTCCCTGGCGGCGTAGTGTGTTACTGATGGTAGGCTTTGTTACTTTGGTCCCAGCTCTCTGCAGGTCATTCACTAGGTCCCCCTGTGTGGTTCTGGGATTTTTGCTCACCGTTCTTGGGATCATTTTGACCCCACTGGGTGAGATCTTGCGTGGAGCCCCAGATCGAGGGAGATTATCAGTGGTCTTGTATGTCTTCCATTTCCTAATAATTGCTCCCACAGTTGATTTCTTCAAACCAAGCTGCTTACCTATTGCAGATTCAGTCTTCCCAGCCTGGTGCAGGTCTACAATTTTGTTTCTGGTGTCCTTTGACAGCTCTTTGGTCTTGGCCATAGTGGAGTTTGGAGTGTGACTGTTTGAGGTTGTGGACAGGTGTCTTTTATACTGATAACAAGTTCAAACAGGTGCCATTAACACAGGTAACGAGTGGAGGACAGAGGAGCCTCTTAAAGAAGAAGTTACAGGTCTGTGAGAGCCAGAAATCTTGCTTATTTGTAGGTGACCAAATACTTATTTTCCACCATAATTTGCAAATAAATTCATAAAAAATCCTACAATGTGATTTTCTGGATTTTTTTTTCTGATTTTGTCTGTCATAGTTGACGTGTACCTATGATGACAATTACAGGCCTCTCTCATCTTTTTAAGTGGGAGAACTTGCACAATTGGTGGCTGACTAAATACTTTTTTCCCCCACTGTATATATATATATATATATATATAAAACACAGAAAAATCACGTTTTTGACTGCACTGGGCCTTCAAACACTATTAGAATAGCCTATTTGGGAAATACTCTTCATAACTTTAATTGATAGGCTTTATATTATATTTATATTATTATTATATTATATTGATAGCTTTAACTTGTCTTAATGCTTTTGATAGGCTGTTTTCATTAGTAGGATTTGGCTTTTGGATCGCAACAGCAAGGAGGAGGGAATGCATGCATCCTTTATTTGATCATAGACTAAGCATTGCTCAACTGTAAGGTTCGTTCAAACTACTCGTTAGACTTTTCTATCTTGCTATTGTTTGTTCTACCTCTCTCATTATTACCTTAGGCCTATCATGTTTTCTGAGATAGCCTTGAACTCCGTTAGATAAATTCATTGTTTGATCATGAAGTATCGTAGCAGGACAAAGCCAGAACGCATAAAAACTAATTCATCTCAATGGAGAAAAAAGTACAAGTTAAAAAAATAATAATTTGACATTAGACTGTCCGCTATAAATATTGAAATAGGCTTCGGCCCAGATCATCCGACATTGAGAGAGGGAAAAAAAACATACCTATTTTCTGGACATTTTGCGCTGCTTTGGTGAAAATCTTAGCTCTTTCTACATTGTTCTCTTGTATTCTGTAAATTGTTTATAACATATTTATTGAAATGGGTTATGCAGGCTATAACAATGGAATAGGCCCTTGGCTTGGCCCTGCTGTGGGCTGCCTGCTCAGCTCTTTACTGCGTGGTGCCAGACATGTTGAAATACATCATCTGTCACATCACGACGTCGTCACCATCGAAGCTGTCAATCATCTACAATCTAGTCCTTGTGGTTTGCCTGGCTGCAGTTATTTATTTCAATCAAATATACACATTTACATTTTATATTTTAGTCATTTAGCAGACGCTCTTATCCAGAGCGACTTACAGTTAGTGAGTGCATACATTTTCATACTGCCCCCACCCCCCGTGGGAAACGAACCCATAACCCTGGCGTTGCAAACGCCATGCTCTACCAACTGAGCTACACTGAGTGTACAAAACATTAGGGACACCTTCCTAATATTGAGTTGCACCCCCTTTTGCCCTCAGAACAGCCTCAATTCTTCAGGGCATGGACTCTACAAGGTGTCGAAAGCGTTCCACAGGGATGCTGGCCCATGTTGACTCCAATGCTTCCCACAGTTGTGTCAAGTTGGCTGGATGTCCTTTGGGTGGTGGACCATTATTGATAAACAGAGGAAACTGTTGAGTGTGAAAAACCCAGCAGCGTTGCAGTTCTTGACACACTCAAACCGGTGCGCCTGGCACCTACTACCATACCCCGTTCAAAGGCACTTAAATATTTTGTCTTGCCCATTCACCCTCTGAATGGCACACATACACAATCCATGTCTCAATTGTCTCAAGGCTTAAAAATCCTTCTTTAACATGTCTCCTCCCCTTCATATACACTGATTGAAGTGGATTTAACAAGTGACATCAATAAGGGATCATAGCGTTCACCTGGATTCACCTGGTCAGTCTATGTGATGGAAAGAGCAGCTGTTCCTAATGTTTTGTACTCAGTGTAGTTTGTTTTTACAGTACTTGACCTTTTTACAAGTTAATCTAACTAAATGTTGCTACAAACAGCACAACAAAACACAAAGGAGTCCACCTCCCTTCTTCAAAAACGGACAAATTCAGAGTTTGAAGTGGTCAAAAGTTGACCATCTGTAGCGATCTGATCTCTGTAAACACCAAATCGAGGGATAGATGGCCTTCAGTGTTAAAGCTGATCTAAGATGATCTAACAGTCTTGTCTGTGTAGTTTATGTAGTGGTGTACAGGAGTGAGAGAGAGAGAGAGAGAGAGAGAGAGAGAGAGAGAGAGAGAGAGAGAGAGAGAGAGAGAGAGAGAGAGAGAGAGAGAGAGAGAAAGAGAGAGAGAGAAAGAGAGAAAGAGAGAGAGAGACAGAGAGAAAGAGAGCGAGAGAGAGAAACAAGTTTTGGTTAATTTTTTTGGTTTAAGGACGCGCACCTGATTACGCATAGAAGTAGGCCTATAGGCTACCTGGCCTGCGTTCAAATATAGGCATATAAATGTGCCCATTTGGGGATCTGATAGTATTTCTGATTGGCTTAACGCACCACCACTAACGAGCTGCGGAGCTTCTCAAAGTCATGTGTTTTTCCACCTCAAACAAAGTCTTTTTTATTTTTATTTTTTTTACATCTATTCAGAATGACAATAGTTCCTCAATGCATTTAAAACATCGTTACAGCTCTCTCCCTTTGGATAACCACTCAGCGCGAAAGGGGAACATGTCATGCTCTGATCCAGTGGAAACGTCATAAAATAGGGCCCACCTGATGACCTCTTATCCCTTATATAGACTCAGGAAAACTCGGACAAAAGGCAGAATCTGCGTAAGCCAGCAGGAGTGGGAGGACGATGGTCGGGTCAGGTTACGTTTTTTATTTTCTTCTTCTGGTTATCTAAGTCTCTGGCTCCCTCAAGTAATTTGTGTCTTATTTCATCAAACGGTGCGTTTAAAGCATCAGAAAACCTTAATACATAGGCCTATGGTTTATTTATTCAAACACAGTGTTACATGTATTAGAGAAACACCTAGAGGGGCTCAGCTTGACCTCAGTGTTACATGTGTTAGGGAAACACCTAGAGGGGCTCAGCCCGGGATCAGAGTGCACTAAAAAACCAGCCATCGCTTCCTCCCATCCCTACCTCCCACCCAACCAAGCAGCAATCAAAACACTTAACACAGACACACAGAGAGTGGAGATAGAAGTTCATCATAGTGCACTTTGGCTGCTGGCTGGTTTCTCAGCAGTGAATAGAGGGTAGAGGAGTGGGTAGGTGGTAGAGAGAGGAGATGAGGGGAGAAAGTGAGAGAGGGGGGTTGAATTAGCACTCATATGCTACGTGACGCAACGTGCCGGCGCTCAGCCACGCGGATAAAACAGCTTTAAAAATTAAAGGTTCCCATCTGCAGCGAGCCCGGGCCTGCTCGTCTCCTCCCAAGCCCTAACCCTGCTCAGTGCTCAGTGCTCGGCTTTAGACAGCTGGTTGAATAGCTGAACGAGCTAATGCGACATTACAAAGACTAGGGCCCTCTCTCTCACCCGCTCCCCTCTCTCTCCCCGCTCTACCACGCTCCTGTCTCTCTCTCCCCGCTCTCCCACGCTCCCCTCTCTCTCCCTTCTCTCTCCCCCGCTCCTCTCTCTCTCTCCCACTCCCCTCTCTTACCCGTTCCCCTCTCTCTCTCCCGCTCCCCTCTCTCTCTCCCACGCTCCCCTCTCTCTCTCCCACTCCCCTCTCTCTCCCCGCTCCCCTCTCTCTCCCCCGCTCCTCTCTCTCTCACCCACTCCCCTCTCTCCTTCCCGCTCCCCTCTCTCTCCCCCCGCTCCCCTCTCTCTCTCCCACTCCCCTCTCTCTCCCCGCTCCTCTCTCTCACCCCCGCTCCCCTCTCTCTCTCCCACTCCCCTCTCGCTCACCCACTTATCTCTCTCCCACTCCCCTCTCTCTCACCCATTCCCTCTGGCTCACCCACTCCCCTCTCGCTCACCCACTCCCCTCTCTCTCTCCCACTCCCCTCTCTCTCCCCGCTCCTCTCTCTCCCCCGCTCCCCTCTCTCTCTCCCACTCCCCTCTCTCTCCCGCTCCCCTCTCTCTCACCCACTCCCCTCTCTCTCTCCCACTCCCCTCTCTCTCCCCGCTCCTCTCTCTCACCCCCGCTCCCCTCTCTCTCTCCCACTCCCCTCTCGCTCACCCACTCCCCTCTCTCTCCCACTCCCCTCTCTCTCACCCATTCCCTCTCGCTCACCCACTCCCCTCTCGCTCACCCACTCCCCTCTCTCTCTCCCACTCCCCTCTCTCTCCCCGCTCCTCTCTCTCCCCCCGCTCCCCTCTCTCTCTCCCACTCCCCTCTCTTACCCGCTCCCCTCTCTCTCCCCCGCTCCCCTCTCTCTCTCTCCCACTCCCCTCTCTCTCCCCGCTCCTCTCTCTCTCACCCACTCCCATCTCTCTCACCCGCTCCCCTCTCTCTCCCCCGCTCTCCCACGCTCCCCTCTCTCTCCCTTCTCTCTCCCCCGCTCCTCTCTCTCTCTCCCACTCCCCTCTCTTACCCGTTCCCCTCTCTCCCTCCCGCTCCCCTCTCTCTCTCCCACGCTCCCCTCTCTCTCTCCCACTCCCCCACTCCCCTCTCTCTCTCCCACTCCCCTCTCTCTCCCCGCTCCCCTCTCTCTCCCCCCTCTCCTCTCTCTCTCACCCACTCCCCTCTCTCCTTCCCGCTCCCCTCTCTCTCCCCCGCTCCCCTCTCTCTCTCCCACTCCCCTCTCTCTCCCCGCTCCTCTCTCTCACCCCCGCTCCCCTCTCTCTCTCCCACCCCCTCTCTCACCCACTCCCCTCTCTCCTTCCCGCTCCCCTCTCTCTCCCACTCCCCTCTCTCTCTCCCACTCCCCTCTCTCTCCCCGCTCCCCTCTCTCACCCCCGCTCCCCTCTCTCTCTCCCACTCCCCTCTCTCTCCCACTCCCCTCTCTCACCCACTCCCCTCTCACTCACCCACTCCCCTCTCTCACCCACTCCCCTCTCACTCACCCACTCCCCTCTCTCTCACCCGCTCTCCTCTCTCACCTGATATTTTGTGCAGAAAAACTGTGTTGTACAGTTGTTAAGGCCGAGTGTGTGCAGGTCCGAGAAGCTTATGTTGCTAATGAGTGTAATTACACCGTCTGTGGTGGTAGGAAAGCCTATGTTGCTAATGAGTGTAATTACACCGTCTGTGGTGGTAGGAAAGCCTATGTTGCTAATGAGTGTAATCACACAGACAGATAACACGAGGGCTAATCAAACGATAAACATGGCAAACAACAGATTTGTTTTCCCCCATTAACTAAAGTGAACGATCCAACCCTGTTGACTACTACAAATGAGATTTACCACTGTGACTACCACAAAGGAGATTTACCACTGTGACTACCACAAATGAGATTTACCACTGTGACTACTACAAAGGAGATTTACCACTGTGACTACTACAAATTAGATTTACCACTGTGACTACTACAAATTAGATTTACCACTGTGACTACTACAAATTAGATTTACCACTGTGACTACTACAAATTAGATTTACCACTGTGACTACTACAAATTAGATTTACCACTGTGACTACTACAAATTAGATTTACCACTGTGACACTACAAATTAGATTTACCACTGTGACTACTACAAAGGATTTACCACTGTGACTACTAAAAAGGAGATTTACCACTGTGACTACTACAAATTAGATGTACCACTGTGACTCCTACAAAGGAGATTTACCACTGTGACTACTACAAATGAGATTTACCACTGTGACTACTACAAAGGAGATATACCACTGTGACTACTGCACAGGAGATTTAACACTGTGACTACTACAAATTAGATTTACCACTGTGACTACTACAAATGATTTACCACTGTGACTACTACAAAGGAGATTTACCACTGTGACTACTACAAATTAGATTTACCACTGTGACTACTACAAATTAGATTTACCACTGTGACTACTACAAATGATTTACCACTGTGACTACTACAAAGCAGATTTACCACTGTGACTACTACAAATTAGATTTACCACTGTGACTACTACAAAGGAGATGTACCACTGTGACTACTACAAAGGAGATTTACCACTGTGACTACTACAAAGGAGATGTACCACTGTGACTACTACAAAGGAGATTTACCACTGTGACTACTACAAATGAGATTTACCACTGTGACTACTACAAAGGAGATATACCACTGTGACTACTGCACAGGAGATTTAACACTGTGACTACTACAAATTAGATTTACCACTGTGACTACTACAAATGATTTACCACTGTGACTACTACAAAGGAGATTTACCACTGTGACTACTACAAATTTGATTTACCACTGTGACTGCTGCAAAGATTTACCACTGTGACTACTACAAAGGAGATTTATCACTGTGACTGCTGCAAAGGAGATTTACCACTGTGACTACTACAAATGAGATTGACCACTGTGACTACTACAAAGGAGATTTACCACTGTGACTACTACAAATGAGATTGACCACTGTGACTACCACAAAGGAGATTTACCACTGTGACTACTACAAAGGAGAGATTCCACTACGCCCCCTTCACTGAGCAGAGCAGGCAGAGTGTACATCCCAAATGGTACCCTATTCTGTATGTAGTGCAAGAGTCCAAAGGGGTCTGGTCAAAAGTAGTGCACTATATAAGGGATAGGGTGCCATTTGGGATGTAGAAAGGATATTTTATTTTATTTCTTATTTTAGAATAAATGAAGGTACCATTCATTGCTGTCAGTAAAAACAGGTACCTCTAATTGATGTCAGTAAAAACAGGTACCTCTAACTGTCAGTAATAACAGGTACCTCTAACTGCTGTCAGTAATAACAGGTACCTCTAGCTGTCAGTAATAACAGGTACCTCTAACTGTCAGTAATAACAGGTACCTCTAACTGCTGTCAGCAATAACAGGTACCTCTAACTGTCAGTAATAACAGGTACCTCTAACTGCTGTCAGTAATAACAGGTACCTCTAGCTGTCAGTAATAACAGGTACCTCTAACTGTCAGTAATAACAGGTACCTCTAACTGCTGTCAGCAATAACAGGTACCTCTAACTGTCAGTAATAACAGGTACCTCTAACTGCTGTCAGTAATAACAGGAACCTCTAACTGCTGTCAGTAATAACAGGTACCTCTAACTGCTGTCAGTAATAACAGGTACCTCTAACTGTCAGTAATAACAGGTACCTCTAACTGCTGTCAGTAATAACAGGTACTTCTGTCAGTAATAACAGGTACCTCTAACTGCTGTCAGTAATAACAGGTACCTCTAACTGTCAGTAAAAACAGGTACCTCTAACTGTCAGTAATAACAGGTACCTCTAACTGTCAGTAATAACAGGTACCTCTAACTGTCAGTAATAACAGGTACCTCTAACTGTCAGTAATAACAGGTACCTAACTGTCAGTAATAACAGGTACCTCTAACTGCTGTCAGTAATAACAGGTACCTCTAACTGCTGTCAGTAATAACAGGTACCTCTAACTGCTGTCAGTAATAACAGGTACCTCTAACTGCTGTCAGTAATAACAGGTACCTCTAACTGCTGTCAGTAATAACAGGTACCTCTAACTGTCAGTAATAACAGGTACCTCTAACTGCTGTCAGTAATAACAGGTACCTCTAACTGTCAGTAATAACAGGTACCTCTAACTTTCAGTAATAACAGGTACCTCTAACTGTCAGTAATAACAGGTACCTCTAACTGTCAGTAATAACAGGTACCTCTAACTGCTGTCAGTAATAACAGGTACCTCTAACTGCTGTCAGTAATAACAGGTACCTCTAACTGCTGTCAGTAATAACAGGTACCTCTAACTGTCAGTAATAACAGGTACCTCTAACTGCTGTCAGTAATAACAGGTACCTCTAACTGCTGTCAGTAATAACAGGTACCTCTAACTGTCAGTAATAACAGGTACCTCTAACTGCTGTCAGTAATAACAGGTACTTCTGTCAGTAATAACAGGTACCTCTAACTGCTGTCAGTAATAACAGGTACCTCTAACTGTCAGTAATAACAGGTACCTCTAACTGTCAGTAATAACAGGTACCTCTAACTGTCAGTAATAACAGGTACCTCTAACTGTCAGTAATAACAGGTACCTCTAACTGTCAGTAATAACAGGTACCTCTAACTGCTGTCAGTAATAACAGGTACCTCTAACTGCTGTCAGTAATAACAGGTACCTCTAACTGTCAGTAATAACAGGTACCTCCAACTGTCAGTAATAACAGGTACCTCTAACTGCTGTCAGTAATAACAGGTACCTCTAACTGCTGTCAGTAATAACAGGTACCTCTAACTGCTGTCAGTAATAACAGGTACCTCTAACTGCTGTCAGTAATAACAGGTACCTCTAACTGTCAGTAATAACAGGTACCTCTAACTGCTGTCAGTAATAACAGGTACCTCTAACTGCTGTCAGTAATAACAGGTACCTCTAACTGCTGTCAGTAATAACAGGTACCTCTAACTGTCAGTAATAACAGGTACCTCTAACTGTCAGTAATAACAGGTACCTCTAACTGTCAGTAATAACAGGTACCTCTAACTGCTGTCAGTAATAACAGGTACCTCTAACTGTCAGTAATAACAGGTACCTCTAACTGTCAGTAATAACAGGTACCTCTAACTGCTGTCAGTAATAACAGGTACCTCTAACTGCTGTCAGTAATAACAGGTACCTCTAACTGCTGTCAGTAATAACAGGTACCTCTAACTGCTGTCAGTAATAACAGGTACCTCTAACTGTCAGTAATAACAGGTACCTCTAACTGTCAGTAATAACAGGTACCTCTAACTGTTAGTAATAACAGGTACCTCTAACTGCTGTCAGTAATAACAGGTACCTCTAACTGTCAGTAATAACAGGTACCTCTAACTGCTGTCAGTAATAACAGGTACCTCTAACCGTCAGTAATAACAGGTACCTCTAACTGTCAGTAATAACAGGTACCTCTAACTGCTGTCAGTAATAACAGGTACCTCTAACTGTCAGTAATAACAGGTACCTCTAACTGTCAGTAATAACAGGTACCTCTAACTGTCAGTAATAACAGGTACCTCTAACTGTCAGTAATAACAGGTACCTCTAACTGCTGTCAGTAATAACAGGTACCTCTAACTGCTGTCAGTAAAAACACCTCCTGTGCACATTTATTAATGTTGGAGAATGTTTTGGATCCCGTGCATTAAACCCAGAGCTATTTCAGATGGTGACTAGTCTAAAAATGACTCAAATATTACCAATTAATTCAGAATTGTATTCATTATTTAGCAATCCAAACTCTACCATTTCAAAAGTTAACTTGTTAGACTTTTTTTTTTGCCTTATTTTTGTAATTTACTAGCAGTTGACTTGAGTTGCAGCCTTGGCTCTCTCCAGTGACACAACTTTTCTATCTGAAATGAAAAGTGTAAATAGGAACATTTTGATTCAGAGTGACAGCCTGTATTGGCACGGGATATATCAAAAGGAATTGGACGGCTTGTATAACTGCAGTATAACTCCATGATTGTGAGTAAGTGTGTGTGTGTGTGTGTGTGTGTGTGTGTGTATGTGTGTGTGTGTGTGTGTGTGTGTGTGTGTGGTATTTGCTCCTTGATTCTTTGAGTTCTATGGTCTCAGGGGTATATTCATCTCCTCTGAATCTCAGGAGGTTATTGAGTGACAGCAGTAAATACCAAACAACATAACAGAACCCCCCTGTGTGGTTCTAACCCCCCTGTGTGGTTCTAACCCCCCTGTGTGGTTCTAACCCCCTGTGTGGTTCTAACCCCCCTGTGTGGTTCTAACCCCCTGTGTGGTTCTAACCTCCTGTGTGGTTCTAACCTCCTGTGTGGTTCTAACCCCCCTGTGTGGTTCTAACCTCCTGTGTGGTTCTAACCTCCTGTGTGGTTCTAACCTCCTGTGTGGTTCTAACCCCCCTGTGTGGTTCTAACCCCCCTGTGTGGTTCTAACCCCCTGTGTGGTTCTAACCCTCCTGTGTGGTTCTAACCCCCCTGTGTGGTTCTAACCCCCTGTGTGGTTCTAACCCCCCTGTGTGGTTCTAACCTCCTGTGTGTCTACTTTCCACACACAGCTCTGAGTCTGACGACCCAGACAACACCCCACTCACAACGGAAAACCTGTCTGTTCCCTGAACAGCTATGAGGTGGCACCGTTCCACTCACAACGGAAAACCTGTCTGTTCCCTGAACAGCTATGAGGTGGCACCGTTCCACTCACAACGGAAAACCTGTCTGTTCCCTGAACAGCTATGAGGTGGCACCACCCCACTCACAACCGAAAACCTGTCTGTTCCCTGAACAGCTATGAGGTGGCACCACACCACTCACAACCGAAAACCTGTCTGTTCCCTGAACAGCTATGAGGTGGCACCACCCCACTCACAACGGAAAACCTGTCTGTTCCCTGAACAGCTATGAGGTGGCACCGTTCCACTCACAACCGAAAACCTGTCTGTTCCCTGAACAGCTATGAGGTGGCACCGTTCCACTCACAACGGAAAACCTGTCTGTTCCCTGAACAGCTATGAGGTGGCACCACCCCACTCACAACCGGAAACCTGTCTGTTCCCTGAACAGCTATGAGGTGGCACCGTTCCACTCACAACCGAAAACCTGTCTGTTCCCTGAACAGCTATGAGGTGGCACCACCCCACTCACAACCGAAAACCTGTCTGTTCCCTGAACAGCTATGAGGTGGCACCGTTCCACTCACAACCGAAAACCTGTCTGTTCCCTGAACAGCTATG
>CM062483.1:62174491-62334491 GCA_031479575.1 Coregonus ussuriensis | reverse complement strand
TGTGCCCTCAGGCCCCTACTCCACCACTACCACATATCTACAGTACAAAATCCATGTGTACGTGTGTGTATAGTGCGTATGTTATCGTGTGTGTATGCAGGTGTCTGTGTCTATGTTTGTGTTGCTTCACAGTCCCCGCTGTTCGATAAGGTGTATTTTTATCTGTTTTTTAAATCTAATTTTACAGCTTGCATCAGTTACTTGATGTGGAATAGAGTTCCATGTAGTCATGGCTCTATGTAGTACTGTGCGCCTCCCATAGTCTGTTCTGGACTTGGGGACTGTGAAGAGACCTCTGGTGGCATGTCTTATGGGGTATGCATGGGTAATTCAAACACACAGGCTGTAATGTAACAAGTCAAGGGGTCTGAATACTTTCCCAATACACTGTATGTGTTGCCACACTAGGATCATGAACTACTTATAAAGCATATTTACAACTTCTATTATAAAAATATATATAAAATACCATAAAATACCGTCATACTGTCAAAAAAGTGCAAAATATTGTGATATGATATTTTGGCCATATCGCTCAGCCCTACAGTGCAGTACAGTACAGTAGAGTACAGTAAAGTACAGTAAAGTATAGTATAGTATAGTATAGTAGAGTAGAGTAGAGTAGAGTAGAGTACAGTAAAGTAGAGTAAAGTAAAGTACAGTATAGTTCAGTACAGTAAAGTAGAGTACAGTAGAGTACAGTAGAGTAAAGTAGAGTAAAGTAGAGTACAGTCTAGTTCAGTACAGTAAAGTAGAGTAAAGTAGAGTACAGTAAAGTTCAGTACAGTAAAGTAGAGTAAAGTAGAGTACAGTATAGTTCAGTACAGTAAAGTAGAGTACAGTAGAGTACAGTAGAGTACAGTAGAGTAGAGTATAGTAGAGTACAGTAAAGTAGAGTACAGTAGAGTACAGTAGAGTACAGTACAGTAGAGTAAAATAGAGTAAAGTAGAGTAAAGTAGAGTAAAGTAGAGTAGAGTACAGTATAGTTCAGTACAGTAAAGTACAGTACAGTAAAGTAGAGTACAGTAGAGTACAGTAGAGTAAAGTAGAGTACAGTAGAGTACAGTAGAGTACAGTAGAGTACAGTACAGTAGAGTACAGTAGAGTACAGTACAGTAGAGTAAAGTAGAGTAAAGTAGAGTACAGTAGAGTAGAGTAAAGTAGAGTAAAGTAGAGTACAGTATAGTATAGTATAGTATAGTATAGTATAGTACAGTAAAGTAGAGTAAAGTAAAGTACAGTATAGTTCAGTACAGTAAAGTAGAGTACAGTAAAGTAGAGTACAGTAGAGTACAGTAGAGTACAGTAGAGTAGAGTATAGTAGAGTACAGTAAAGTAGAGTACAGTATAGTTCAGTACAGTAAAGTAGAGTACAGTAGAGTACAGTAGAGTACAGTAGAGTAGAGTATAGTAGAGTACAGTAAAGTAGAGTACAGTAGAGTACAGTAGAGTACAGTACAGTAGAGTAAAATAGAGTAAAGTAGAGTAAAGTAGAGTAAAGTAGAGTAAAGTAGAGTAGAGTACAGTATAGTTCAGTACAGTAAAGTACAGTACAGTAAAGTAGAGTACAGTAGAGTACAGTAGAGTAAAGTAGAGTACAGTAGAGTACAGTAGAGTACAGTAGAGTACAGTACAGTAGAGTACAGTAGAGTACAGTACAGTAGAGTAAAGTAGAGTAAAGTAGAGTACAGTAGAGTAGAGTAAAGTAGAGTAAAGTAGAGTAGAGTACAGTATAGTATAGTATATTATAGTATAGTATAGTATAGTATAGTATAGTAGAGTACAGTAAAGTAGAGTAAAGTAAAGTACAGTATAGTTCAGTACAGTAAAGTAGAGTACAGTAAAGTAGAGTATAGTAGAGTACAGTAAAGTAGAGTACAGTAAAGTAGAGTACAGTAAAGTAGAGTACAGTAGAGTAGAGTAGAGTATAGTAGAGTACAGTAAAGTAAAGTAGAGTAAAGTAGAGTAAAGTAGAGTACAGTATAGTTCAGTACAGTAAAGTACAGTACAGTAAAGTAGAGTACAGTAGAGTACAGTAGAGTAAAGTAGAGTACAGTAGAGTACAGTAGAGTAGAGTAGAGTAAAGTAGAGTACAGTAGAGTACAGTAGAGTACAGTAGAGTACAGTACAGTAGAGTAAAGTAGAGTAAAGTAGAGTACAGTATAGTTCAGTACAGTAAAGTACAGTACAGTAAAGTAGAGTACAGTAGAGTACATTAGAGTAAAGTAGAGTACAGTATAGTAGAGTACAGTAAAGTCAAGTATAGTTCAGTACAGTAAAGTACAATATACTCTACTGTACAGGGCTCTACAGTGCGACAATTGTACTCGTATATACACCTAAACATTTTGCTGTGCGACCTGAGAGAGAGAGTTGGGAGGGGGAGAGAGAGAGAGAGTTGGGAGGGGGAGAGAGAGAGAGAGAGGTTGGGAGGGGGGGAGAGAGAGAGAGAGTTGGGAGGGGGAGAGAGAGAGCGAGTTGGGAGGGGGAGAGAGAGAGAGAGAGTTGGGAGGGGGAGAGAGAGAGAGAGAGTTGGGAGGGGGAGAGAGAGAGAGAGAGTTGGGAGAGGGAGAGAGTGAGCGAGAGTTGGGAGGGGGAGAGAGAGAGAGCGAGTTGGGAGGGGGAGAGAGAGAGAGAGTTGGGAGGGGGAGAGAGAGAGAGAGAGTTGGGAGGGGGAGAGAGAGAGCGAGTGTGTGAGACAGACAGATGCACACACCTCTATCCGACACTTTGCCTCCCTGACCTCAAACAGCAGGTGCTAGTTCAGTGTTGTTCAGTGTAATTTAGACTGCTAACAGAGCTGCTAACAGAGTCCAGCAGAGCCAGCAGGCTGCACAGACGCTACAGCAGACAACTGTAGGAACAAACTATTGACTTCCACATGTTTTTGTTTCGGCCCGCCCATGTATGCACAGCTACTTCCTGTTGTTCATATGGGCCAACAGAGGGCTATGCCAAAACACAACAGGCAGGGCCGCTGGCCCATATATTAGAATGCTTCACAAATGGCAACCTATTCCCTAAAAGTAGTGCACTAAATAAGGACTAGGGTGTCAGTTGGAACCCAGACGGTATCATAAAAGTCTTATCCTCAGAAATTGTGAATGTAGGCCTATGGTCATTTATCCTAGCTATCTTATCATGGCTAATCATCTACAGGACATCTCCAGAGGGCAGTAGGGTGGAGCTCAGGAAGTCCATCTCCTTATCAATTCTTCCTGGTAGTCAGTTTGGGCTGTTGGTTTCCCTATGTGGGCAAAGGCAATGTCCCAGATGGCACCCTCTTTCTTTTATAGTGCAATACCTATGACCAGGACCCTGTGTACACTATAAATGGAATATGGTGCCATTTGGGACGCACTCCATGATAGAGGGTAGTCAGCGAGGACCGTTGGGTTATCTATACAGTCGGTGAGGACCGTTGGGTTATCTATACAGTCAGCGAGGACCGTTGGGTTATCTATACAGTCAGCGAGGACCGTTGGGTTATCTATACAGTCGGTGAGGACCGTTGGGTTATCTATACAGTCGGTGAGGACCGTTGGGTTATCTATACAGTCAGTGAGGACCGTTGGGTTATCTATACAGTCGGTGAGGACCGTTGGGTTATCTATACAGTCGGTGAGGACCGTTGGGTTATCTATACAGTCGGTGAGGACCGTTGGGTTATCTATACAGTCAGTGAGGACCGTTGGGTTATCTATACAGTCGGTGAGGACCGTTGGGTTATCTATACAGTCGGTGAGGACCGTTGGGTTATCTATACAGTCAGTGAGGACCGTTGGGTTATCTATACAGTCGGTGAGGACCGTTGGGTTATCTATACAGTCAGTGAGGACCGTTGGGTTATCTATACAGTCGGTGAGGACCGTTGGGTTATCTATACAGTCGGTGAGGACCGTTGGGTTATCTATACAGTCGGTGAGGACCGTTGGGTTATCTATACAGTCAGTGAGGACCGTTGGGTTATCTATACAGTCAGTGAGGACCGTTGGGTTATCTATACAGTCAGTGAGGACCGTTGGGTTATCTATACAGTCAGTGAGGACCGTTGGGTTATCTATACAGTCTGTGAGGACCGTTGGGTTATCTATAGAGTCGGTGAGGACCGTTGGGTTATCTATAGAGTCGGTGAGGACCGTTGGGTTATCTATACAGTCGGTGAGGACCGTTGGGTTATCTATACGGTCAGTGAGGACCGTTGGGTTATCTATAGAGTCGGTGAGGACCGTTGGGTTATCTATACAGTCGGTGAGGACCGTTGGGTTATCTATACAGTCAGTGAGGACCGTTGGGTTATCTATACAGTCGGTGAGGACCGTTGGGTTATCTATACAGTCAGTGAGGACCGTTGGGTTATCTATACAGTCGGTGAGGACCGTTGGGTTATCTATACAGTCGGTGAGGACCGTTGGGTTATCTATACAGTCAGTGAGGACCGTTGGGTTATCTATACAGTCAGTGAGGACCGTTGGGTTATCTATACAGTCGGTGAGGACCGTTGGGTTATCTATACAGTCAGTGAGGACCGTTGGGTTATCTACACTCTTAGAAAAAAGGGTTCCAAAAGCTTTCTTCAGCTGTCCCCATAGGAGAACCCTTTTTGGATCCAGGTAGAACCCTTTTTGGTTTTAGGGAGAACCATTTTGGGTTCCATGTAGAACCCTCTGTGGAATGGGTTCTACATTGAACACAAAAGTATTCTACCTGGAACCAAAAAGGGTTCTTCAAAGGGTTCTCCTATGGGGACAGCCAAATAACAATTTTAGGTTCTAGATAGCACCTTTTTTTCTGAGTGTAAGAAGAGCCAGATATATTTATCATGGCAACATCAGAAGAGGGCGGAGCCAGATATATTTATCATGGCAACATCAGAAGAGGGCGGAGCCAGATATCTTTATCATGGCAACATCAGAAGAGGGCGGAGCCAGATATCTTTATCATGGCAACATCAGAAGAGGGCGGAGCCAGATATCTTTATCATGGCAACATCAGAAGAGGGCGGAGACAGATATCTTTATCATGGCAACATCAGAAGAGGGCGGAGCCAGATATCTTTATCATGGCAACATCAGAAGAGGGCGGAGCCAGAAATCTTTATCATGGCAACATCAGAAGAGGGCGGAGACAGATATCTTTATCATGGCAACATCAGAAGAGGGCGGAGCCAGATATCTTTATCATGGCAACATCAGAAGGGGGCGGAGACAGATATCTTTATCATGGCAACATCAGAAGAGGGCGGAGCCAGATATCTTTATCATGGCAACATCAGAAGAGGGCGGAGCCAGATATCTTTATCATGGCAACATCCGAAGTGGGCGGAGCCAGATATCTTTATCATGGCAACATCCGAAGAGGGCGGAGTCAGGATGTGATGGACTAGTCTTCTCATCCCACTATGTCAGGACCGTTACTAACGAGCCATATCATACAGGGAGTGCATCCCAAATGGCACACTATTCCCTATATAGTGCACTATTTTTTACCAGAGCCCTATTGGGGAATAGAGTGCCATGTGGGAAACAGACAGGGTATGTTTCTAAGGCCTTTTATCACTATCACACCAAATGAAATGATGAAATGCTGACCTTAAAGCTAGACTCAGATAGCAGCAACACAGAGGGAAATGAAATGATGAAATGCTGATCTTAAAGCTAGATTCAGATAGCAGCAACACAGAGGGAAATGAAATGATGAAATGCTGATCTTAAAGCTAGATTCAGATAGCAGCAACACAGAGGGAAATGAAATGATGAAATGCTGACCTTAAAGCTAGATTCAGATAGCAGCAACACAGAGGGAAATGAAATGATGAAATGCTGATCTTAAAGCTAGATTCAGATAGCAGCAACACAGAGGGAAATGAAATGATGAAATGCTGATCTTAAAGCTAGATTCAGATAGCAGCAACACAGAGGGAAATGAAATGATGAAATGCTGATCTTAAAGCTAGATTCAGATAGCAGCAACACAGAGGGAAATGAAATGATGAAATGCTGATCTTAAAGCTAGATTCAGATAGCAGCAACAAAGAGGGAAATGAAATGATGAAATGCTGATCTTAAAGCTAGATTCAGATAGCAGCAACACAGAGGGAAATGAAATGATGAAATGCTGATCTTAAAGCTAGATTCAGATAGCAGCAACACAGAGGGAAATGAAATGATGAAATGCTGATCTTAAAGCTAGATTCAGATAGCAGCAACACAGAGGGAAATGAAATGATGACATGCTGATATTAAAGCTAGACTCAGATAGCAGCAACACAGAGGGAAATGAAATGATGAAATGCTGATCTTAAAGCTAGATTCAGATAGCAGCAACACAGAGGGAAATGAAATGATGAAATGCTGATCTTAAAGCTAGATTCAGATAGCAGCAACACAGAGGGAAATGAAATGATGAAATGCTGATCTTAAAGCTAGATTCAGATAGCAGCAACACAGAGGGAAATGAAATGATGAAATGCTGATATTAAAGCTAGACTCAGATAGCAGCAACACAGAGGGAAATGAAATGATGAAATGCTGATCTTAAAGCTAGATTCAGATAGCAGCAACACAGAGGGAAATGAAATGATGAAATGCTGATATTAAAGCTAGACTCAGATAGCAGCAACACAGAGTAAAAAGAGACGAAGCACCTTCCATCCTCCTTCTCTTCTGTTCTTGATGTTATCTCCTGTATTCATTTCCTAAATTAATAACAACACTAAAGGTTAAAGCCCTGCTCGAGAGGTTTGGCTGTGTGCCTTTCTTCTGCTAGGCTTTTAGAAAGAGCAGCTCCCATCTACAGTCTGTGGTTCAAATAAAAAAACTTTGCCTTTGGAGATGTGAGAGACAGAGTCGAGAAATGAAGCGCGTGGTGTGTGAGTTTATTGGAGTGTGAGTTTGTGCTATGCACGCATGTTAATATGACTCAGTGCTGAAACAGGTCTGGTGACTGAACATTTGAAAACGATCACAGGAGGATTCTGGTCCTGATCCATTATGATACTGGTTTCATCACCTAACACCATTATGGCACTGGTTTCATCACCTAACACCATTATGGTACTGGTTTCATCACCTAACACCATTATGGTACTGGTTTCATCACCTAACACCATTATGGTACTGGTTTCATCACCTAACACCATTATGGTACTGGTTTCATCACCTAACACCATTATGGTACTGGTTTCATCACCTAACACCATTATGGTACTGGTTTCATCACCTAACACCATTATGGTACTGGTTTCATCACCTAACACCATTATGGTACTGGTTTCATCACCTAACACCATTATGGTACTGGTTTCATCACCTAACACCATTATGGTACTGGTTTCATCACCTAACACCATTATGGTACTGGTTTCATCACCTAACACCGTGTTATAATTGAGGCTTGGTGTCTAGGGGTTAAGGGCATTCTCAGCACCAGTCAGCCACTATGTCACAGTCCACCAGTTAGCCACTATGTCACAGTCCACCAGTTAGCCACTATGTCACAGTCCACCAGTTAGCCACTATGTCACAGTCCACCAGTTAGCCACTATGTCACAGTCCACCAGTTAGCTACTATGTCACAGTCCACCAGTTAGCCACTATGTCACAGTCCACCCAAACTGCCAGTCAGCCACTATGTCACAGTCCACCCAAACTGCCAGTCAGCCACTATGTCACAGTCCACCAGTTAGCGACTATGTCACAGTCCACCCAAACTGCCAGTCAGCCACTATGTCACAGTCCACCCAAACTGCCAGTCAGCCACTATGTCACAGTCCACCAGTTAGCGACTATGTCACAGTCCACCCAAACTGCCAGTCAGCCACTATGTCACAGTCCACCCAGACTGCCAGTTAGCCACTATGTCACAGTCCACCCAGACTGCCAGTCAGCCACTATGTCACAGTCCACCCAAACTGCCAGTCAGCCACTATGTCACAGTCCACCCAAACTGCCAGTCAGCTACTATGTCACAGTCCACCCAAACTGCCAGTCAGCCACTATGTCACAGTCCACCCAAACTGCCAGTCAGCCACTATGTCACAGTCCACCAGTTAGCGACTATGTCACAGTCCACCCAAACTGCCAGTCAGCCACTATGTCACAGTCCACCCAAACTGCCAGTCAGCCACTATGTCACAGTCCACCCAGACTGCCAGTTAGCCACTGTCACAGTCCACCCAGACTGCCAGTCAGCCACTATGTCACAGTCCACCCAAACTGCCAGTCAGCCACTATGTCACAGTCCACCCAAACTGCCAGTCAGCCACTATGTCACAGTCCACCAGTTAGCGACTATGTCACAGTCCACCCAAACTGCCAGTCAGCCACTATGTCACAGTCCACCCAAACTGCCAGTCAGCCACTATGTCACAGTCCACCCAGACTGCCAGTTAGCCACTGTCACAGTCCACCCAGACTGCCAGTCAGCCACTATGTCACAGTCCACCCAAACTGCCAGTCAGCCACTATGTCACAGTCCACCCAAACTGCCAGTCAGCCACTATGTCACAGTCCACCAGTTAGCGACTATGTCACAGTCCACCCAAACTGCCAGTCAGCCACTATGTCACAGTCCACCAGTTAGCCACTATGTCACAGTCCACCAGTTAGCCACTATGTCACAGTCCACCCAGACTGCCAGTCAGCCACTATGTCACAGTCCACCCAGACTGCCAGTCAGCCACTATGTCACAGTCCACCCAAACTGCCAGTCAGCCACTATGTCACAGTCCACCCAAACTGCCAGTCAGCCACTATGTCACAGTCCACCCAGACTGCCAGTCACATTACAGGCCTGATTTTTACAGCCATTTGTCAAACGGCTGCTTGTTGCCATTAGCCTAGATCAGAATATCTTCGTTATTAATAATGTCGACATTTTCCAAACGCCCGACAATCTATAAACAGAGCATTTCTAGCAAGGCAGAGCTTTATTGTGACCCTGAATGTAAACAAGTGATGTTGTGTATGGCAGGTCAGGGGTCACTGCGTTTGAGTACAACTGTCTTAATTTATGAACTTAAAAAATGCATTCAGACTTAGACAGTCAAAACACTACAGTAAGAGGCAGGTGTGAAATTCTATACCATTTAGAATAACGTATCGTCTTGAAAGACATCCGTCTCAAATCATTTTGAACTAATTTACCTGAAAGAAGAAAGACCGAGCTCAGACCCTGAATGTTCCAGAACAAACTAAATTGAGCAGCATCATTCCAGATAGTCTATTTCACATTTTGCCAAAACATTAAAATACCAACACAATCTTTAAAGGGGAAATCTGCATTTGGTGCATCCATTTCTTGACTTTTGAACTTATAAATGCCTCATGAGCTTAGTTCAACTGTAGTACCGAAGATATACGTTTGCTTTACTCCATTGTTTATAAACAATGTATTTGTAAACAAACATTGTATAGCTTCAAAACATGATTAAAAACTATAATGTTCATCTTATGGATAGTCGGTCCTTGCGTCCATAGCCCTGTCTATGAATTTGAGAGTGGTTACATTTCTCCAGCCTCACAGCTTAGAATGAATGAATGAATGACATTTTATTTTCGTGTCAAATCGCCAATTGCCAACCCATCCCTTATGGGATTAATTAACACATAAACAAACATTACAATAATTCACAGTGGTAATTAAATGATCATTCTTCTTCCGGTGTTCTCTGCATTGCACATCACATAAAGATTGAAAAAATGTAAGGTAAAAATCAATACATAATAGTAAATAAGGTTATCCAAACAATAATTATATCCCTTAGATGTTTACCAAAACAGTGGCCGGGTGTCTGCTTTGTTGTTGTTTGAACTGCAGTTTGCCACTTTAAAGCAGGATAAGTGAGTTTATCTACCTCTATCAGCCTCTTAGTTTAAAACCAACACCAGCAGAACGTTACTCAAGGTCCCTCGATGAGCCTCAGTAAACAAACATTTAGTTTAAATCCTTAAAAAATATATCTTGTGTGTGAGCATCAATTTTGCATCTTACATTTGTTACAGTTTATTTCTTACAATTACAATTTCTTACAATGAATGATAACAACTTAACACACTGGTTTTGACCTGCTGTTGTTCCTTTGTTATTTATCCTTTTGAGCTCTGTGGTGAATGAACAGGCCTAGCTTTATAAAACAAGCTCTGTGGTGAATGAACAGGCCTAGCTTTATAAAACAAGCTCTGTGGTGAATGAACAGGCCTAGCTTTGATAAAACAAGCTCTGTGGTGAATGAACAGGCCTAGCTTTATAAAACAAGCTCTGTGGTGAATGAACAGGCCTAGCTTTATAAAACAAGCTCTGTGGTGAATGAACAGGCCTAGCTTTGATAAAACAAGCTCTGTGGTGAATGAACAGGCCTAGCTTTATAAAACAAGCTCTGTGGTGAATGAACAGGCCTAGCTTTATAAAACAAGCTCTGTGGTGAATGAACAGGCCTAGCTTTGATAAAACAAGCTCTGTGGTGAATGAACAGGCCTAGCTTTATAAAACAAGCTCTGTGGTGAATGAACAGGCCTAGCTTTGATAAAACAAGCTCTGTGGTGAATGAACAGGCCTAGCTTTATAAAACAAGCTATGTGGTGAATGAACAGGCCTAGCTTTATAAAACAAGCTCTGTGGTGAATGAACAGGCCTAGCTTTATAAAACAAGCTCTGTGGTGAATGAACAGGCCTAGCTTTATAAAACAAGCTCTGTGGTGAATGAACAGGCCTAGCTTTATAAAACAAGCTCTGTGGTGAATGAACAGGCCTAGCTTTATAAAACAAGCTCTGTGGGGAATGAACAGGCCTAGCTTTATAAAACAAGCTCTGTGGTGAATGAACAGGCCTAGCTTTATAAAACAAGCTCTGTGGGGAATGAACAGGCCTAGCTTTGATAAAACAAGCTCTGTGGTGAATGAACAGGCCTAGCTTTATAAAACAAGCTCTGTGGGGAATGAACAGGCCTAGCTTTGATAAAACAAGCTCTGTGGTGAATGAACAGGCCTAGCTTTATAAAACAAGCTCTGTGGTGAATGAACAGGCCTAGCTTTATAAAACAAGCTCTGTGGTGAATGAACAGGCCTAGCTTTGATAAAACAAGCTCTGTGGTGAATGAACAGGCCTAGCTTTATAAAACAAGCTCTGTGGTGAATGAACAGGCCTAGCTTTGATAAAACAAGCTCTGTGGTGAATGAACAGGCCTAGCTTTATAAAACAAGCTCTGTGGTGAATGAACAGGCCTAGCTTTGATAAAACAAGCTATGTGGTGAATGAACAGGCCTAGCTTTATAAAACAAGCTCTGTGGTGAATGAACAGGCCTAGCTTTATAAAACAAGCTCTGTGGTGAATGAACAGGCCTAGCTTTATAAAACAAGCTCTGTGGTGAATGAACAGGCCTAGCTTTGATAAAACAAGCTCTGTGGTGAATGAACAGGCCTAGCTTTATAAAACAAGCTCTGTGGTGAATGAACAGGCCTAGCTTTATAAAACAAGCTATGTGGTGAATGAACAGGCCTAGCTTTATAAAACAAGCTATGTGGTGAATGAACAGGCCTAGCTTTATAAAACAAGCTCTGTGGTGAATGAACAGGCCTAGCTTTGATAAAACAAGCTCTGTGGTGAATGAACAGGCCTAGCTTTATAAAACAAGCTCTGTGGTGAATGAACAGGCCTAGCTTTATAAAACAAGCTCTGTGGTGAATGAACAGGCCTAGCTTTATAAAACAAGCTCTGTGGTGAATGAACAGGCCTAGCTTTGATAAAACAAGCTCTGTGGTGAATGAACAGGCCTAGCTTTATAAAACAAGCTCTGTGGTGAATGAACAGGCCTAGCTTTATAAAACAAGCTCTGTGGTGAATGAACAGGCCTAGCTTTATAAAACAAGCTCTGTGGTGAATGAACAGGCCTAGCTTTGATAAAACAAGCTATGTGGTGAATGAACAGGCCTAGCTTTATAAAACAAGCTCTGTGGTGAATGAACAGGCCTAGCTTTGATAAAACAAGCTCTGTGGTGAATGAACAGGCCTAGCTTTATTAAACAAGAAAAGGCAAGATGCTGACAATTCTTTCAGTGATTGTGAAAACAAGGAAATATTGTTTGTAGGCGTGTGAGATCTCACTAAGGTGTCTCAGCAGTCCTGACATTACCGACCGCCTCCCTGGAAGGAGCAAAACTCCTCAAAGACACACACACACACACAGAGCGCACCTCAAAGCCACAGCAGTGTCAAACAGACACACATATAGACATCATTACTGCACAGCTGTGTGTATATTGATTGTGTGAAACCTGGTGTAAAGAGGAAAGTGGAACGTGTTGTGGAAGTCTAACAGTGTCTTAACCCTTTACACCCCTATATAAGGGATGAGAATGGCAGATTTGGGCACTGATAAACGGCTAAATTGGAACACAGTGGCTGGACAGTAACATGCTATACATGACGTCAGAGCTCAGTGGCTGGACAGTAACATGCTATACATGACGTCAGAGCTCAGTGGCTGGACAGTAACATGCTATACATGACGTCAGAGCTCTGGTTCTGTACAGTAACATGCTATAAATGACGTCAGAGCTCAGTGGCTGGACAGTAACATGCTATACATGACGTCAGAGCTCAGTGGCTGGACAGTAACATGCTATCCATGACGTCAGAGCTCAGTGGCTGGACAGTAACATGCTATACATGACGTCAGAGCTCAGTGGCTGGACAGTAACATGCTATACATGACGTCAGAGCTCAGTGGCTGGACAGTAACATGCTATACATGACGTCAGAGCTCAGTGGCTGGACAGTAACATGCTATACATGACGTCAGAGCTCAGTGGCAGCACGGTAACATGCTATACATGACGTCAGAGCTCAGTGGCTGGACAGTAACATGCTATACATGACGTCAGAGCTCAGTGGCTGGACAGTAACATGCTATACATGACGTCAGAGCTCAGTGGCTGGACAGTAACATGCTATACATGACGTCAGAGCTCAGTGGCTGGACAGTAACATGCTATACATGACGTCAGAGCTCTGGTTCTGTACAGTAACATGCTATAAATGACGTCAGAGCTCAGTGGCTGGACAGTAACATGCTATACATGACGTCAGAGCTCAGTGGCTGGACAGTAACATGCTATCCATGACGTCAGAGCTCAGTGGCTGGACAGTAACATGCTATACATGACGTCAGAGCTCAGTGGCTGGACAGTAACATGCTATACATGACGTCAGAGCTCAGTGGCTGGACAGTAACATGCTATACATGACGTCAGAGCTCAGTGGCTGTACAGTAACACGCTATACATGACGTCAGAGCTCAGTGGCTGGACAGTAACACGCTATACATGACGTCAGAGCTCAGTGGCTGGACAGTAACATGCTATACATGACGTCAGAGCTCAGTGGCTGGACAGTAACACGCTATACATGACGTCAGAGCTCTGGCTCTGTGCTTCACAGTGCTGTATGGGGTTTGACTGACAGCCGTTCTGAACTTGATTGGGCAACTTTTGCATATTTGTTGTTTGTCCCGAGTAAGGGAAATGCTGTAAATTAAGAGGACTCAATGTATTTTGAAAGATGATTATAATAAATACTGCTTTGATGTCATTACAAGCAAACCAAACACCTGTGAGTCCAAATGTGCGCTTCACATTTCCATATCATGAAACTCATGTCATATACAGTGTCAACGTTAACGATCACTATGTTAGATGTTCAGTTACAAGATGACATGTCGTCATACCCTGGGTTGTTCTGAACGGAATGAGCCGGTTTGTTTATTGTGAAGAACATTTGCCGCAGAACCTGAATGCAGTTACGACTCCTTTCTACGCACACCCAAATTACCATCTGTTTCTCTGAATAGCCTTGTGAAAGCCTAACACTGTAAGATCGTATTTTATAACTTAGCTAGTCATGTTGGCAATAGAACAAGCCTTCAAATGATGCCCACCTGACCCAGATTGTGATTTAAAATGGTCCGTTTCTGTATTGCGTAAACAACAACAGTAATTGTGTGATGGCGGGGATGCAGGGTTGTGTTCCAAACAAAACAACTACCAGTGTTCTTACTCTAGTTCCTCAACGGCCCAGCAAGGAGAGCTCAAAACTAAAGCTCCTTATAGTTGAAGACTCGTCTTTGAGGAACTGTGCTCACTGTGGAGAGGTGTGGCCACTTGGAGACACCAGTTAGTCTGCTCACTCAAACCCTTGGCATTTTTTTGTCTTATGTTACGCATCTACAGCACCCCACATTTTCCAGGAATAGTCTTCTCATGTTACTTAATGTTTTCAGAGTAATTTCAGATTTCGTTATCAACAAAAGCTGTGAAAAGTACAGTAAATGTAAAATGCACATCAAATCAACAGTGTAATGTTTGGATCCAGTCTTGTGTCAGGTGACCTGTTGTGTCCTCACCTTGGGTCTAATCATTTCCCCCATAACGGTGTAATGTTTGGATCCAGTCTTGTGTCAGGTGACCTGTTGTGTCCTCACCTTGGGTCTAATCATTTCCCCCATAATCTCCAAACTGTTCCCTTTTAATTGCTACCATGATTATGCATTTCATATTTCTTTTGTAAGAAACATTTAAATGTAGCCCTATCCATATAGGCCAATGGTTACCAGTGTAAAGGGTTAATGATGTGGCTTGGTAATACTGAGACAGAGGGGCAGATTGAAAAGGTAAAACACTCAGCTTCCCATTTTCATAGCAGATGCTCTCTACCTAAGTGAATATTAATGTTCACTGAATATAGATGTGTTTAATTAACTAAAATATACATCTGTTGTTAATTAAATGGGCTAATACAAATGTGGAATTGTCTGTATTATGTATGTTTTAATAAATACTTTTTTAAAGAAACGTTGTATTAAAGTATATTCCATAATGGGTAGTAGAATAGTCTGTCTGGTAAACAACATGTAGTAGAATAGTCTGACTGGTAAACAACATGTAGTAGAATAGTCTGACTGGTAGACAACATGTAGTAGAATAGTCTGACTGGTAAACAACATGTAGTAGAATAGTCTGTCTGGTAAACAACATGTAGTAGAATAGTCTGACTGGTAAACAACATGTAGTAGAATAGTCTGACTGGTAAACAACATGTAGTAGAATAGTCTGACTGGTAAACAACATGTAGTAGAATAGTCTGACTGGTAAACAACATGTAGTAGAATAGTCTGACTGGTAAACAACATGTAGTAGAATAGTCTGACTGGTAGACAACATGTAGTAGAATAGTCTGTCTGGTAAACAACATGTAGTAGAATAGTCTGACTGGTAAACAACATGTAGTAGAATAGTCTGACTGGTAGACAACATGTAGTAGAATAGTCTGACTGGTAAACAACATGTAGTAGAATAGTCTGACTGGTAAACAACATGTAGTAGAATAGTCTGACTGGTAAACAACATGTAGTAGAATAGTCTGACTGGTAGACAACATGTAGTAGAATAGTCTGACTGGTAGACAACATGTAGTAGAATAGTCTGACTGGTAAACAACATGTAGTAGAATAGTCTGTCTGTAAACAACATGTAGTAGAATAGTCTGACTGGTAAACAACATGTAGTAGAATAGTCTGACTGGTAGACAACATGTAGTAGAATAGTCTGACTGGTAAACAACATGTAGTAGAATAGTCTGACTGGTAAACAACATGTAGTAGAATAGTCTGACTGGTAAACAACATGTAGTAGAATAGTCTGACTGGTAAACAACATGTAGTAGAATAGTCTGACTGGTAAACAACATGTAGTAGAATAGTCTGACTGGTAAACAACATGTAGTAGAATAGTCTGACTGGTAAACAACATGTAGTAGAATAGTCTGACTGGTAAACAACATGTAGTAGAATAGTCTGACTGGTAGACAACATGTAGTAGAATAGTCTGACTGGTAACAACATGTAGTAGAATAGTCTGACTGGTAAACAACATGTAGTAGAATAGTCTGACTGGTAAACAACATGTAGTAGAATAGTCTGACTGGTAGACAACATGTAGTAGAATAGTCTGACTGGTAAACAACATGTAGTAGAATAGTCTGACTGGTAAACAACATGTAGTAGAATAGTCTGACTGGTAGACAACATGTAGTAGAATAGTCTGACTGGTAAACAACATGTAGTAGAATAGTCTGACTGGTAAACAACATGTAGTAGAATAGTCTGACTGGTAGACAACATGTAGTAGAATAGTCTGACTGGTAAACAACATGTAGTAGAATAGTCTGACTGGTAAACAACATGTAGTAGAATAGTCTGACTGGTAGACAACATGTAGTAGAATAGTCTGACTGGTAAACAACATGTAGTAGAATAGTCTGACTGGTAGACAACATGTAGTAGAATAGTCTGACTGGTAAACAACATGTAGTAGAATAGTCTGACTGGTAGACAACATGTAGTAGAATAGTCTGACTGGTAAACAACATGTAGTAGAATAGTCTGACTGGTAAACAACATGTAGTAGAATAGTCTGACTGGTAGACAACATGTAGTAGAATAGTCTGACTGTAAACAAATGTAGTAGAATAGTCTGACTGGTAAACAACATGTAGTAGAATAGTCTGACTGGTAAACAACATGTAGTAGAATAGTCTGACTGGTAAACAACATGTAGTAGAATAGTCTGACTGGTAGACAACATGTAGTAGAATAGTCTGACTGGTAGACAACATGTAGTAGAATAGTCTGACTGGTAAACAACATGTAGTAGAATAGTCTGACTGGTAAACAACATGTAGTAGAATAGTCTGACTGGTAAACAACATGTAGTAGAATAGTCTGACTGGTAGACAACATGTAGTAGAATAGTCTGACTGGTAAACAACATGTAGTAGAATAGTCTGACTGGTAAACAACATGTAGTAGAATAGTCTGACTGGTAGACAACATGTAGTAGAATAGTCTGACTGGTAAACAACATGTAGTAGAATAGTCTGACTGGTAAACAACATGTAGTAGAATAGTCTGACTGGTAAACAACATGTAGTAGAATAGTCTGACTGGTAAACAACATGTAGTAGAATAGTCTGACTGGTAACAACATGTAGTAGAATAGTCTGACTGGTAAACAACATGTAGTAGAATAGTCTGACTGGGTAAACAACATGTAGTAGAATAGTCTGACTGGTAAACAACATGTAGTAGAATAGTCTGACTGGTAAACAACATGTAGTAGAATAGTCTGACTGGTAAACAACATGTAGTAGAATAGTCTGACTGGTAAACAACATGTAGTAGAATAGTCTGACTGGTAAACAACATGTAGTAGAATAGTCTGACTGGTAAACAACATGTAGTAGAATAGTCTGACTGGTAACAACATGTAGTAGAATAGTCTGACTGGTAGAACAACATGTAGTAGAATAGTCTGACTGGTAAACAACATGTAGTAGAATAGTCTGACTGGTAAACAACATGTAGTAGAATAGTCTGACTGGTAGACAACATGTAGTAGAATAGTCTGACTGGTAAACAACATGTAGTAGAATAGTCTGACTGGTAAACAACATGTAGTAGAATAGTCTGACTGGTAAACAACATGTAGTAGAATAGTCTGACTGGTAGACAACATGTAGTAGAATAGTCTGACTGGTAAACAACATGTAGTAGAATAGTCTGACTGGTAAACAACATGTAGTAGAATAGTCTGACTGGTAAACAACATGTAGTAGAATAGTCTGACTGGTAAACAACATGTAGTAGAATAGTCTGACTGGTAAACAACATGTAGTAGAATAGTCTGACTGGTAAACAACATGTAGTAGAATAGTCTGACTGGTAAACAACATGTAGTAGAATAGTCTGACTGGTAGACAACATGTAGTAGAATAGTCTGACTGGTAAACAACATGTAGTAGAATAGTCTGACTGGTAAACAACATGTAGTAGAATAGTCTGACTGGTAGACAACATGTAGTAGAATAGTCTGACTGGTAAACAACATGTAGTAGAATAGTCTGACTGGTAAACAACATGTAGTAGAATAGTCTGACTGGTAGACAACATGTAGTAGAATAGTCTGACTGGTAAACAACATGTAGTAGAATAGTCTGACTGGTAAACAACATGTAGTAGAATAGTCTGACTGGTAAACAACATGTAGTAGAATAGTCTGACTGGTAAACAACATGTAGTAGAATAGTCTGACTGGTAAACAACATGTAGTAGAATAGTCTGACTGGTAAACAACATGTAGTAGAATAGTCTGACTGGTAAACAACATGTAGTAGAATAGTCTGACTGGTAAACAACATGTAGTAGAATAGTCTGACTGGTAAACAACATGTAGTAGAATAGTCTGACTGGTAAACAACATGTAGTAGAATAGTCTGACTGGTAAACAACATGTAGTAGAATAGTCTGACTGGTAAACAACATGTAGTAGAATAGTCTGACTGGTAAACAACATGTAGTAGAATAGTCTGACTGGTAAACAACATGTAGTAGAATAGTCTGACTGGTAAACAACATGTAGTAGAATAGTCTGACTGGTAAACAACATGTAGTAGAATAGTCTGACTGGTAAACAACATGTAGTAGAATAGTCTGACTGGTAAACAACATGTAGTAGAATAGTCTGACTGGTAAACAACATGTAGTAGAATAGTCTGACTGGTAAACAACATGTAGTAGAATAGTCTGACTGGTAAACAACATGTAGTAGAATAGTCTGACTGGTAAACAACATGTAGTAGAATAGTCTGACTGGTAAACAACATGTAGTAGAATAGTCTGACTGGTAAACAACATGTAGTAGAATAGTCTGACTGGTAGACAACATGTAGTAGAATAGTCTGACTGGTAAACAACATGTAGTAGAATAGTCTGACTGGTAAACAACATGTAGTAGAATAGTCTGACTGGTAGACAACATGTAGTAGAATAGTCTGACTGGTAAACAACATGTAGTAGAATAGTCTGACTGGTAAACAACATGTAGTAGAATAGTCTGACTGGTAAACAACATTGTAGTAGAATAGTCTGACTGGTAACAACATGTAGTAGAATAGTCTGAAATGAGTCTGACTGGTAAACAACATGTAGTAGAATAGTCTGACTGCTAAACAACATGTAGTAGAATAGTCTGACTGGTAGACAACATGTAGTAGAATAGTCTGACTGGTAAACAACATGTAGTAGAATAGTCTGACTGGTAAACAACATGTAGTAGAATAGTCTGACTGGTAAACAACATGTAGTAGAATAGTCTGACTGGTAAACAACATGTAGTAGAATAGTCTGACTGGTAAACAACATGTAGTAGAATAGTCTGACTGGTAAACAACATGTAGTAGAATAGTCTGACTGGTAAACAACATGTAGTAGAATAGTCTGACTGGTAAACAACATGTAGTAGAATAGTCTGACTGGTAAACAACATGTAGTAGAATAGTCTGACTGGTAAACAACATGTAGTAGAATAGTCTGACTGGTAAACAACATGTAGTAGAATAGTCTGACTGGTAAACAACATGTAGTAGAATAGTCTGACTGGTAAACAACATGTAGTAGAATAGTCTGACTGGTAGAACAACATGTAGTAGAATAGTCTGACTGGTAAACAACATGTAGTAGAATAGTCTGACTGGTAAACAACATGTAGTAGAATAGTCTGACTGGTAAACAACATGTAGTAGAATAGTCTGACTGGTAAACAACATGTAGTAGAATAGTCTGACTGGTAAACAACATGTAGTAGAATAGTCTGACTGGTAACAACATGTAGTAGAATAGTCTGACTGGTAAACAACATGTAGTAGAATCTGACTGGTAGACAACAGTAGTAAATTCCTGACTGTAAACAACATGTAGTAGAATAGTCTGACTGGTAAACAACATGTAGTAGAATAGTCTGACTGGTAAACAACATGTAGTAGAATAGTCTGACTGGTAAACAACATGTAGTAGAATAGTCTGACTGGTAAACAACATGTAGTAGAATAGTCTGACTGGTAAACAACATGTAGTAGAATAGTCTGACTGGTAAACAACATGTAGTAGAATAGTCTGACTGGGTAAACAACATGTAGTAGAATAGTCTGACTGGTAAACAACATGTAGTAGAATAGTCTGACTGGTAAACAACATGTAGTAGAATAGTCTGACTGGTAAACAACATGTAGTAGAATAGTCTGACTGGTAAACAACATGTAGTAGAATAGTCTGACTGGTAAACAACATGTAGTAGAATAGTCTGACTGGTAACAACATGTAGTAGAATAGTCTGACTGGTAGACAACATGTAGTAGAATAGTCTGACTGGTAAACAACATGTAGTAGAATAGTCTGACTGGTAGACAACATGTAGTAGAATAGTCTGACTGGTAAACAACATGTAGTAGAATAGTCTGACTGGTAAACAACATGTAGTAGAATAGTCTGACTGGTAAACAACATGTAGTAGAATAGTCTGACTGGTAAACAACATGTAGTAGAATAGTCTGACTGGTAAACAACATGTAGTAGAATAGTCTGACTGGTAAACAACATGTAGTAGAATAGTCTGACTGGTAAACAACATGTAGTAGAATAGTCTGACTGGTAAACAACATGTAGTAGAATAGTCTGACTGGTAGACAACATGTAGTAGAATAGTCTGACTGGTAAACAACATGTAGTAGAATAGTCTGACTGGTAAACAACATGTAGTAGAATAGTCTGACTGGTAAACAACATGTAGTAGAATAGTCTGACTGGTAAACAACATGTAGTAGAATAGTCTGACTGGTAAACAACATGTAGTAGAATAGTCTGACTGGTAAACAACATGTAGTAGAATAGTCTGACTGGTAAACAACATGTAGTAGAATAGTCTGACTGGTAAACAACATGTAGTAGAATAGTCCTGACTGGTAAACAACATGTAGTAGAATAGTCTGACTGGTAAACAACATGTAGTAGAATAGTCTGACTGGTAAACAACATGTAGTAGAATAGTCTGACTGGTAAACAACATGTAGTAGAATAGTCTGACTGGTAAACAACATGTAGTAGAATAGTCTGACTGGTAAACAACATGTAGTAGAATAGTCTGACTGGTAAACAACATGTAGTAGAATAGTCTGACTGGTAAACAACATGTAGTAGAATAGTCTGACTGGTAAACAACATGTAGTAGAATAGTCTGACTGGTAAACAACATGTAGTAGAATAGTCTGACTGGTAAACAACATGTAGTAGAATAGTCTGACTGGTAAACAACATGTAGTAGAATAGTCTGACTGGTAAACAACATGTAGTAGAATAGTCTGACTGGTAAACAACATGTAGTAGAATAGTCTGACTGGTAAACAACATGTAGTAGAATAGTCTGACTGGTAAACAACATGTAGTAGAATAGTCTGACTGGTAAACAACATGTAGTAGAATAGTCTGACTGGTAGACAACATGTAGTAGAATAGTCTGACTGGTAAACAACATGTAGTAGAATAGTCTGACTGGTAAACAACATGTAGTAGAATAGTCTGACTGGTAAACAACATGTAGTAGAATAGTCTGACTGGTAAACAACATGTAGTAGAATAGTCTGACTGGTAAACAACATGTAGTAGAATAGTCTGACTGGTAAAACAACATGTAGTAGAATAGTCTGACTGGTAAACAACATGTAGTAGAATAGTCTGACTGGTAAAACAACATGTAGTAGAATAGTCTGACGTGGTAAACAACATGTAGTAGAATAGTCTGACTGGTAAACCAACATGTAGTAGAATAGTCTGACTGGTAAACAACATGTAGGTAGAATAGTCTGACTGGTAAGACAACATGTAGTAGAATAGTCCTGACTGGTAAACAACATGTAGTAGAATAGTCTGACTGGTAAACAACATGTAGTAGAATAGTCTGACTGCTAAACAACATGTAGTAGAATAGTCTGACTGGTAGACAACATGTAGTAGAATAGTCTGACTGGTAAACAACATGTAGTAGAATAGTCTGACTGGTAAACAACATGTAGTAGAATAGTCTGACTGGTAAACAACATGTAGTAGAATAGTCTGACTGGTAACAACATGTAGTAGAATAGTCTGACTGGTAAACAACATGTAGTTAGAATAGTCTGACTGGTAAACAACATGTAGTAGAATAGTCTGACTGGTAAACAACATGTAGTAGAATAGTCTGACTGGTAAACAACATGTAGTAGAATAGTCTGACTGGTAAACAACATGTAGTAGAATAGTCTGACTGGTAAACAACATGTAGTAGAATAGTCTGACTGGTAAACAACATGTAGTAGAATAGTCTGACTGGTAAACAACATGTAGTAGAATAGTCTGACTGGTAAACAACATGTAGTAGAATAGTCTGACTGGTAAACAACATGTAGTAGAATAGTCTGACTGGTAAACAACATGTAGTAGATAGTCTGACTGGTAAAAAACATGTAGTAGAATAGTCTGACTGGTAAACAACATGTAGTAGAATAGTCTGACTGGTAAACAACATGTAGTAGAATAGTCTGACTGGTAAACAACATGTAGTAGAATAGTCTGACTGGTAAACAACATGTAGTAGAATAGTCTGACTGGTAAACAACATGTAGTAGAATAGTCTGACTGGTAAACAACATGTAGTAGAATAGTCTGACTGGTAAACAACATGTAGTAGAATAGTCTGACTGGTAAACAACATGTAGTAGAATAGTCTGACTGGTAAACAAACATGTAGTAGAATAGTCTGACTGGTAAACAACATGTAGTAGAATAGTCTGACTGGTAAACAACATGTAGTAGAATAGTCTGACTGGTAAACAACATGTAGTAGAATAGTCTGACTGGTAAACAACATGTAGTAGAATAGTCTGACTGGTAAACAACATGTAGTAGAATAGTCTGACTGGTAAACAACATGTAGTAGAATAGTCTGACTGGTAAACAACATGTAGTAGAATAGTCTGACTGGTAAACAACATGTAGTAGAATAGTCTGACTGGTAAACAACATGTAGTAGAATAGTCTGACTGGTAAACAACATGTAGTAGAATAGTCTGACTGGTAGACAACATGTAGTAGAATAGTCTGACTGGTAAACAACATGTAGTAGAATAGTCTGACTGGTAAACAACATGTAGTAGAATAGTCTGACTGGTAAACAACATGTAGTAGAATAGTCTGACTGGTAAACAACATGTAGTAGAATAGTCTGACTGGTAAACAACATGTAGTAGAATAGTCTGACTGGTAAACAACATGTAGTAGAATAGTCTGACTGGTAAACAACATGTAGTAGAATAGTCTGACTGGTAAACAACATGTAGTAGAATAGTCTGACTGGTAAACAACATGTAGTAGAATAGTCTGACTGGTAAACAACATGTAGTAGAATAGTCTGACTGGTAGACAACATGTAGTAGAATAGTCTGACTGGTAAACAACATGTAGTAGAATAGTCTGACTGGTAACAACATGTAGTAGAATAGTCTGACTGGTAAACAACATGTAGTAGAATAGTCTGACTGGTAAACAACATGTAGTAGAATAGTCTGACTGGTAGACAACATGTAGTAGAATAGTCTGACTGGTAAACAACATGTAGTAGAATAGTCTGACTGGTAAACAACATGTAGTAGAATAGTCTGACTGGTAAACAACATGTAGTAGAATAGTCTGACTGGTAAGACAACATGTAGTAGAATAGTCTGACTGGTAGACAACATGTAGTAGAATAGTCTGACTGGTAAACAACATGTAGTAGAATAGTCTGACTGGTAGACAACATGTAGTAGAATAGTCTTGACTGGTAAACAACATGTAGTAGAATAGTCTGACTGGTAACAACATGTAGTAGAATAGTCTGACTGGTAGACAACATGTAGTAGAATAGTCTGACTGGTAAACAACATGTAGTAGAATAGTCTGACTGGTAAACAACATGTAGTAGAATAGTCTGACTGGTAAACAACATGTAGTAGAATAGTCTGACTGGTAGACAACATGTAGTAGAATAGTCTGACTGGTAGACAACATGTAGTAGAATAGTCTGACTGGTAAACAACATGTAGTAGAATAGTCTGACTGGTAAACAACATGTAGTAGAATAGTCTGACTGGTAAACAACATGTAGTAGAATAGTCTGACTGGTAAACAACATGTAGTAGAATAGTCCTGACTGGTAAACAACATGTAGTAGAATAGTCTGACTGGTAAACAAACATGTAGTAGAATAGTCTGACTGGTAGACAACATGTAGTAGAATAGTCTGACTGGTAAACAACATGTAGTAGAATAGTCTGACTGGTAACAACATGTAGTAGAATAGTCTGACTGGTAGACAACATGTAGTAGAATAGTCTGACTGGTAACAACATGTAGTAGAATAGTCTGACTGGTAAACAACATGTAGTAGAATAGTCTGACTGGTAAACAACATGTAGTAGAATAGTCTGACTGGTAGACAACATGTAGTAGAATAGTCTGACTGGTAAACAACATGTAGTAGAATAGTCTGACTGGTAGACAACATGTAGTAGAATAGTCTGACTGGTAAACAACATGTAGTAGAATAGTCTGACTGGTAGACAACATGTAGTAGAATAGTCTGACTGGTAGACAACATGTAGTAGAATAGTCTGACTGGTAAACAACATGTAGTAGAATAGTCTGACTGGTAGACAACATGTAGTAGAATAGTCTGACTGGTAGACAACATGTAGTAGAATAGTCTGACTGGTAGAACAACATGTAGTAGAATAGTCTGACTGGTAAACAACATGTAGTAGAATAGTCTGACTGGTAAACAACATGTAGTAGAATAGTCTGACTGGTAGAACAACATGTAGTAGAATAGTCTGACTGGTAAACAACATGTAGTAGAATAGTCTGACTGGTAAACAACATGTAGTAGAATAGTCTGACTGGTAAACAACATGTAGTAGAATAGTCTGACTGGTAAACAACATGTAGTAGAATAGTCTGACTGGTAAACAACATGTAGTAGAATAGTCTGACTGGTAAACAACATGTAGTAGAATAGTCTGACTGGTAAACAACATGTAGTAGAATAGTCTGACTGGTAGACAACATGTAGTAGAATAGTCTGACTGGTAGACAACATGTAGTAGAATAGTCTGACTGGTAAACAACATGTAGTAGAATAGTCTGACTGGTAAACAACATGTAGTAGAATAGTCTGACTGGTAGACAACATGTAGTAGAATAGTCTGACTGGTAAACAACATGTAGTAGAATAGTCTGACTGGTAGACAACATGTAGTAGAATAGTCTGACTGGTAAACAACATGTAGTAGAATAGTCTGACTGGTAAACAACATGTAGTAGAATAGTCTGACTGGTAAACAACATGTAGTAGAATAGTCTGACTGGTAGACAACATGTAGTAGAATAGTCTGACTGGTAAACAACATGTAGTAGAATAGTCTGACTGGTAAACAACATGTAGTAGAATAGTCTGACTGGTAAACAACATGTAGTAGAATAGTCTGACTGGTAAACAACATGTAGTAGAATAGTCTGACTGGTAAACAACATGTAGTAGAATAGTCTGACTGGTAAACAACATGTAGTAGAATAGTCTGACTGGTAACAACATGTAGTAGAATAGTCTGACTGGTAAACAACATGTAGTAGAATAGTCTGACTGGTAGACAACATGTAGTAGAATAGTCTGACTGGTAAACAACATGTAGTAGAATAGTCTGACTGGTAAACAACATGTAGTAGAATAGTCTGACTGGTAAACAACATGTAGTAGAATAGTCTGACTGGTAAACAACATGTAGTAGAATAGTCTGACTGGTAAACAACATGTAGTAGAATAGTCTGACTGGTAAACAACATGTAGTAGAATAGTCTGACTGGTAAACAACATGTAGTAGAATAGTCTGACTGGTAAACAACATGTAGTAGAATAGTCTGACTGGTAAACAACATGTAGTAGAATAGTCTGACTGGTAAACAACATGTAGTAGAATAGTCTGACTGGTAAACAACATGTAGTAGAATAGTCTGACTGGTAAACAACATGTAGTAGAATAGTCTGACTGGTAAACAACATGTAGTAGAATAGTCTGACTGGTAAACAACATGTAGTAGAATAGTCTGACTGGTAAACAACATGTAGTAGAATAGTCTGACTGGTAAACAACATGTAGTAGAATAGTCTGACTGGTAAACAACATGTAGTAGAATAGTCTGACTGGTAAACAACATGTAGTAGAATAGTCTGACTGGTAAACAACATGTAGTAGAATAGTCTGACTGGTAAACAACATGTAGTAGAATAGTCTGACTGGTAACAACATGTAGTAGAATAGTCTGACTGGTAAACAACATGTAGTAGAATAGTCTGACTGGTAAACAACATGTAGTAGAATAGTCTGACTGGTAAACAACATGTAGTAGAATAGTCTGACTGGTAGAACAACATGTAGTAGAATAGTCTGACTGGTAAACAACATGTAGTAGAATAGTCTGACTGGTAAACAACATGTAGTAGAATAGTCTGACTGGTAAACAACATGTAGTAGAATAGTCTGACTGGTAAACAACATGTAGTAGAATAGTCTGACTGGTAAACAACATGTAGTAGAATAGTCTGACTGGTAAACAACATGTAGTAGAATAGTCTGACTGGTAAACAACATGTAGTAGAATAGTCTGACTGGTAACAACATGTAGTAGAATAGTCTGACTGGTAAACAACATGTAGTAGAATAGTCTGACTGGTAGACAACATGTAGTAGAATAGTCTGACTGGTAAACAACATGTAGTAGAATAGTCTGACTGGTAAACAACATGTAGTAGAATAGTCTGACTGGTAAACAACATGTAGTAGAATAGTCTGACTGGTAAACAACATGTAGTAGAATAGTCTGACTGGTAAACAACATGTAGTAGAATAGTCTGACTGGTAAACAACATGTAGTAGAATAGTCTGACTGGTAAACAACATGTAGTAGAATAGTCTGACTGGTAGACAACATGTAGTAGAATAGTCTGACTGGTAAACAACATGTAGTAGAATAGTCTGACTGGTAAACAACATGTAGTAGAATAGTCTGACTGGTAAACAACATGTAGTAGAATAGTCTGACTGGTAAACAACATGTAGTAGAATAGTCTGACTGGTAAACAACATGTAGTAGAATAGTCTGACTGGTAAACAACATGTAGTAGAATAGTCTGACTGGTAAACAACATGTAGTAGAATAGTCTGACTGGTAAACAACATGTAGTAGAATAGTCTGACTGGTAAACAACATGTAGTAGAATAGTCTGACTGGTAAACAACATGTAGTAGAATAGTCTGACTGGTAGACAACATGTAGTAGAATAGTCTGACTGGTAAACAACATGTAGTAGAATAGTCTGACTGGTAAACAACATGTAGTAGAATAGTCTGACTGGTAAACAACATGTAGTAGAATAGTCTGACTGGTAAACAACATGTAGTAGAATAGTCTGACTGGTAAACAACATGTAGTAGAATAGTCTGACTGGTAAACAACATGTAGTAGAATAGTCTGACTGGTAAACAACATGTAGTAGAATAGTCTGACTGGTAAACAACATGTAGTAGAATAGTCTGACTGGTAGACAACATGTAGTAGAATAGTCTGACTGGTAGACAACATGTAGTAGAATAGTCTGACTGGTAAACAACATGTAGTAGAATAGTCTGACTGGTAGACAACATGTAGTAGAATAGTCTGACTGGTAGACAACATGTAGTAGAATAGTCTGACTGGTAAACAACATGTAGTAGAATAGTCTGACTGGTAGACAACATGTAGTAGAATAGTCTGACTGGTAAACAACATGTAGTAGAATAGTCTGACTGGTAAACAACATGTAGTAGAATAGTCTGACTGGTAAACAACATGTAGTAGAATAGTCTGACTGGTAGACAACATGTAGTAGAATAGTCTGACTGGTAAACAACATGTAGTAGAATAGTCTGACTGGTAAACAACATGTAGTAGAATAGTCTGACTGGTAAACAACATGTAGTAGAATAGTCTGACTGGTAAACAACATGTAGTAGAATAGTCTGACTGGTAAACAACATGTAGTAGAATAGTCTGACTGGTAAACAACATGTAGTAGAATAGTCTGACTGGTAGACAACATGTAGTAGAATAGTCTGACTGGTAAACAACATGTAGTAGAATAGTCTGACTGGTAAACAACATGTAGTAGAATAGTCTGACTGGTAGAACAACATGTAGTAGAATAGTCTGACTGGTAAACAACATGTAGTAGAATAGTCTGACTGGTAAACAACATGTAGTAGAATAGTCTGACTGGTAAACAACATGTAGTAGAATAGTCTGACTGGTAAACAACATGTAGTAGAATAGTCTGACTGGTAGACAACATGTAGTAGAATAGTCTGACTGGTAAACAACATGTAGTAGAATAGTCTGACTGGTAAACAACATGTAGTAGAATAGTCTGACTGGTAAACAACATGTAGTAGAATAGTCTGACTGGTAAACAACATGTAGTAGAATAGTCTGACTGGTAAACAACATGTAGTAGAATAGTCTGACTGGTAAACAACATGTAGTAGAATAGTCTGACTGGTAAACAACATGTAGTAGAATAGTCTGACTGGTAAACAACATGTAGTAGAATAGTCTGACTGGTAAACAACATGTAGTAGAATAGTCTGACTGGTAAACAACATGTAGTAGAATAGTCTGACTGGTAAACAACATGTAGTAGAATAGTCTGACTGGTAGACAACATGTAGTAGAATAGTCTGACTGGTAAACAACATGTAGTAGAATAGTCTGACTGGTAAACAACATGTAGTAGAATAGTCTGACTGGTAGACAACATGTAGTAGAATAGTCTGACTGGTAAACAACATGTAGTAGAATAGTCTGACTGGTAAACAACATGTAGTAGAATAGTCTGACTGGTAGACAACATGTAGTAGAATAGTCTGACTGGTAAACAACATGTAGTAGAATAGTCTGACTGGTAAACAACATGTAGTAGAATAGTCTGACTGGTAAACAACATGTAGTAGAATAGTCTGACTGGTAAACAACATGTAGTAGAATAGTCTGACTGGTAAACAACATGTAGTAGAATAGTCTGACTGGTAAACAACATGTAGTAGAATAGTCTGACTGGTAAACAACATGTAGTAGAATAGTCTGACTGGTAAACAACATGTAGTAGAATAGTCTGACTGGTAGAACAACATGTAGTAGAATAGTCTGACTGGTAAACAACATGTAGTAGAATAGTCTGACTGGTAGACAACATGTAGTAGAATAGTCTGACTGGTAAACAACATGTAGTAGAATAGTCTGACTGGTAGACAACATGTAGTAGAATAGTCTGACTGGTAAACAACATGTAGTAGAATAGTCTGACTGGTAGACAACATGTAGTAGAATAGTCTGACTGGTAAACAACATGTAGTAGAATAGTCTGACTGGTAAACAACATGTAGTAGAATAGTCTGACTGGTAAACAACATGTAGTAGAATAGTCTGACTGGTAGACAACATGTAGTAGAATAGTCTGACTGGTAAACAACATGTAGTAGAATAGTCTGACTGGTAAACAACATGTAGTAGAATAGTCTGACTGGTAAACAACATGTAGTAGAATAGTCTGACTGGTAAACAACATGTAGTAGAATAGTCTGACTGGTAAACAACATGTAGTAGAATAGTCTGACTGGTAAACAACATGTAGTAGAATAGTCTGACTGGTAAACAACATGTAGTAGAATAGTCTGACTGGTAAACAACATGTAGTAGAATAGTCTGACTGGTAAACAACATGTAGTAGAATAGTCTGACTGGTAAACAACATGTAGTAGAATAGTCTGACTGGTAAACAACATGTAGTAGAATAGTCTGACTGGTAAACAACATGTAGTAGAATAGTCTGACTGGTAAACAACATGTAGTAGAATAGTCTGACTGGTAAACAACATGTAGTAGAATAGTCTGACTGGTAGACAACATGTAGTAGAATAGTCTGACTGGTAAACAACATGTAGTAGAATAGTCTGACTGGTAGACAACATGTAGTAGAATAGTCTGACTGGTAAACAACATGTAGTAGAATAGTCTGACTGGTAAACAACATGTAGTAGAATAGTCTGACTGGTAAACAACATGTAGTAGAATAGTCTGACTGGTAAACAACATGTAGTAGAATAGTCTGACTGGTAAACAACATGTAGTAGAATAGTCTGACTGGTAAACAACATGTAGTAGAATAGTCTGACTGGTAAACAACATGTAGTAGAATAGTCTGACTGGTAGACAACATGTAGTAGAATAGTCTGACTGGTAAACAACATGTAGTAGAATAGTCTGACTGGTAAACAACATGTAGTAGAATAGTCTGACTGGTAGACAACATGTAGTAGAATAGTCTGACTGGTAGACAACATGTAGTAGAATAGTCTGACTGGTAAACAACATGTAGTAGAATAGTCTGACTGGTAAGACAACATGTAGTAGAATAGTCTGACTGGTAGACAACATGTAGTAGAATAGTCTGACTGGTAAACAACATGTAGTAGAATAGTCTGACTGGTAGACAACATGTAGTAGAATAGTCTGACTGGTAAACAACATGTAGTAGAATAGTCTGACTGGTAAACAACATGTAGTAGAATAGTCTGACTGGTAAACAACATGTAGTAGAATAGTCTGACTGGTAAACAACATGTAGTAGAATAGTCTGACTGGTAACAACATGTAGTAGAATAGTCTGACTGGTAAACAACATGTAGTAGAATAGTCTGACTGGTAAACAACATGTAGTAGAATAGTCTGACTGGTAAACAACATGTAGTAGAATAGTCTGACTGGTAAACAACATGTAGTAGAATAGTCTGACTGGTAAACAACATGTAGTAGAATAGTCTGACTGGTAAACAACATGTAGTAGAATAGTCTGACTGGTAAACAACATGTAGTAGAATAGTCTGACTGGTAGACAACATGTAGTAGAATAGTCTGACTGGTAAACAACATGTAGTAGAATAGTCTGACTGGTAGAACAACATGTAGTAGAATAGTCTGACTGGTAGACAACATGTAGTAGAATAGTCTGACTGGTAGACAACATGTAGTAGAATAGTCTGACTGGTAAACAACATGTAGTAGAATAGTCTGACTGGTAACAACATGTAGTAGAATAGTCTGACTGGTAGACAACATGTAGTAGAATAGTCTGACTGGTAAACAACATGTAGTAGAATAGTCTGACTGGTAGACAACATGTAGTAGAATAGTCTGACTGGTAAACAACATGTAGTAGAATAGTCTGACTGGTAAACAACATGTAGTAGAATAGTCTGACTGGTAGACAACATGTAGTAGAATAGTCTGACTGGTAAACAACATGTAGTAGAATAGTCTGACTGGTAAACAACATGTAGTAGAATAGTCTGACTGGTAGACAACATGTAGTAGAATAGTCTGACTGGTAGACAACATGTAGTAGAATAGTCTGACTGGTAAACAACATGTAGTAGAATAGTCTGACTGGTAGACAACATGTAGTAGAATAGTCTGACTGGTAAACAACATGTAGTAGAATAGTCTGACTGGTAGACAACATGTAGTAGAATAGTCTGACTGGTAAACAACATGTAGTAGAATAGTCTGACTGGTAGACAACATGTAGTAGAATAGTCTGACTGGTAGACAACATGTAGTAGAATAGTCTGACTGGTAAACAACATGTAGTAGAATAGTCTGACTGGTAAACAACATGTAGTAGAATAGTCTGACTGGTAAACAACATGTAGTAGAATAGTCTGACTGGTAGACAACATGTAGTAGAATAGTCTGACTGGTAGACAACATGTAGTAGAATAGTCTGACTGGTAGACAACATGTAGTAGAATAGTCTGACTGGTAAACAACATGTAGTAGAATAGTCTGACTGGTAAACAACATGTAGTAGAATAGTCTGACTGGTAAACAACATGTAGTAGAATAGTCTGACTGGTAAACAACATGTAGTAGAATAGTCTGACTGGTAAACAACATGTAGTAGAATAGTCTGACTGGTAGACAACATGTAGTAGAATAGTCTGACTGGTAAACAACATGTAGTAGAATAGTCTGACTGGTAAACAACATGTAGTAGAATAGTCTGACTGGTAAACAACATGTAGTAGAATAGTCTGACTGGTAAACAACATGTAGTAGAATAGTCTGACTGGTAAACAACATGTAGTAGAATAGTCTGACTGGTAGACAACATGTAGTAGAATAGTCTGACTGGTAAACAACATGTAGTAGAATAGTCTGACTGGTAAACAACATGTAGTAGAATAGTCTGACTGGTAAACAACATGTAGTAGAATAGTCTGACTGGTAGACAACATGTAGTAGAATAGTCTGACTGGTAAACAACATGTAGTAGAATAGTCTGACTGGTAAACAACATGTAGTAGAATAGTCTGACTGGTAAACAACATGTAGTAGAATAGTCTGACTGGTAAACAACATGTAGTAGAATAGTCTGACTGGTAAACAACATGTAGTAGAATAGTCTGACTGGTAGACAACATGTAGTAGAATAGTCTGACTGGTAGACAACATGTAGTAGAATAGTCTGACTGGTAAACAACATGTAGTAGAATAGTCTGACTGGTAAACAACATGTAGTAGAATAGTCTGACTGGTAAACAACATGTAGTAGAATAGTCTGACTGCTAAACAACATGTAGTAGAATAGTCTGACTGGTAGACAACATGTAGTAGAATAGTCTGACTGGTAAACAACATGTAGTAGAATAGTCTGACTGGTAAACAACATGTAGTAGAATAGTCTGACTGGTAAACAACATGTAGTAGAATAGTCTGACTGGTAAACAACATGTAGTAGAATAGTCTGACTGCTAAACAACATGTAGTAGAATAGTCTGACTGGTAGACAACATGTAGTAGAATAGTCTGACTGGTAGACAACATGTAGTAGAATAGTCTGACTGGTAAACAACATTTAGTAGAATAGTCTGACCGGTAAACAACATGTAGTAGAATAGTCTGACTGGTAAACAACATGTAGTAGAATAGTCTGACTGGTAAACAACATGTAGTAGAATAGTCTGACTGGTAAACAACATGTAGTAGAATAGTCTGACTGGTAAACAACATGTAGTAGAATAGTCTGACTGGTAGACAACATGTAGTAGAATAGTCTGACTGGTAGACAACATGTAGTAGAATAGTCTGACTGGTAAACAACATGTAGTAGAATAGTCTGACTGGTAAACAACATGTAGTAGAATAGTCTGACTGGTAAACAACATGTAGTAGAATAGTCTGACTGGTAAACAACATGTAGTAGAATAGTCTGACTGGTAAACAACATGTAGTAGAATAGTCTGACTGGTAAACAACATGTAGTAGAATAGTCTGACTGGTAGACAACATGTAGTAGAATAGTCTGACTGGTAGACAACATGTAGTAGAATAGTCTGACTGGTAAACAACATGTAGTAGAATAGTCTGACTGGTAAACAACATGTAGTAGAATAGTCTGACTGGTAAACAACATGTAGTAGAATAGTCTGACTGGTAAACAACATGTAGTAGAATAGTCTGACTGGTAAACAACATGTAGTAGAATAGTCTGACTGGTAAACAACATGTAGTAGAATAGTCTGACTGGTAGACAACATGTAGTAGAATAGTCTGACTGGTAAACAACATGTAGTAGAATAGTCTGACTGGTAAACAACATGTAGTAGAATAGTCTGACTGGTAGACAACATGTAGTAGAATAGTCTGACTGGTAAACAACATGTAGTAGAATAGTCTGACTGGTAGACAACATGTAGTAGAATAGTCTGACTGGTAGACAACATGTAGTAGAATAGTCTGACTGGTAAACAACATGTAGTAGAATAGTCTGACTGGTAGACAACATGTAGTAGAATAGTCTGACTGGTAGACAACATGTAGTAGAATAGTCTGACTGGTAAACAACATGTAGTAGAATAGTCTGACTGGTAAACAACATGTAGTAGAATAGTCTGACTGGTAAACAACATGTAGTAGAATAGTCTGACTGGTAGACAACATGTAGTAGAATAGTCTGACTGGTAGACAACATGTAGTAGAATAGTCTGACTGGTAGACAACATGTAGTAGAATAGTCTGACTGGTAAACAACATGTAGTAGAATAGTCTGACTGGTAAACAACATGTAGTAGAATAGTCTGACTGGTAAACAACATGTAGTAGAATAGTCTGACTGGTAAACAACATGTAGTAGAATAGTCTGACTGGTAAACAACATGTAGTAGAATAGTCTGACTGGTAAACAACATGTAGTAGAATAGTCTGACTGGTAAACAACATGTAGTAGAATAGTCTGACTGGTAGACAACATAGCTGTGTGTGTACCACACTGCCGGCCTGGGACTGCGAATCTGACTGTGGGACAGAAAAACAGCTGTAAACGGTAAAGCAAGTGAAAGAGTAATTAATGTTCGATACCTGTGAAAAGGTTCAGAAAGCCCACACCTTTTTTTTAAAACGTGAATTGATTGCCCATCTCGTTCGCTCTTACAACAAACGATTCTCACTCCCGTCTCTTACAGTATACAGTATCTTACAACAATATTGACCACAGAGTAGATTTAACACCACATACAGACCTGTAATCCCTGAACCTAATACAGTACTGAACCTCTGCGTACACGTTAGCTATCCGCTGTGGTGTTTGTGAACTAGTTTGATTAGTGTTGGAGAGCTCCTGATAACAGCTCGTCGTGGGCTGCTAATTGATAAAGCCTCCCCATCCTGATCTAATGGTCCTAAAGCAAAGCAGGTCGATTTAACTGATGGGGACCTATTCCATTATATAGTGCACTACTTTCGAACAGGCTCTGTGGTAAATATTGTTGTAAGATTCTGTATGTACTGTAAGAGACGGGAGTGAGAATCGTTTGTTGTAAGAGCGAACGAGATGGGAAATCAATTCACGTTTAAAAAAAAAGGTGTGGGCTTTCTGAACCTTTTCACAGGTATCGAGCGTTCCTCTTTTACTCGCTTTACCGTTCATCCCTTCGCAGCTTATCCTCTGTCTGTTTCCACAATGAGCGCTAGCTACACATCCACCCCCTGTTCTAAACTTCTTCTAAAGGGTTTTGGCTGGAGAACGTAATCCCTACTACCCCTGCCCCCTCGTTGGCACGGCACAATGAAATCTACCCATCAATAACACTATGTTCAGAGAATACACACTGCCTGGCGACTTCCCTTAAATAATCCCTTAAGTATAGCCTGTGAAGGAAGATCAAAATAAATGAATGAATGACAAAACTAAAGCTTATGACAAACTGGGCTTTCTATATACTTGAGCAGCTACAATTTAAGGTATTAGTTTCACAATTCAATTGTATCCAAATGGTCCTGATTTGGGTCTCAGTCCTGTTGAATAGAAGAGCTGAGACTGAGCCAGCCAGGCAGTCTAATAGTAGAAGCTCTTAGTCTTAACTCACAGGCTTCAGCTACAGGCTTCAGTTACAGGAACAGCTACAGGCTTCAGCTACAGGCTTCAACTACAGGCTTCAGCTACAGGATACAGCTACAGGCACAGCTACAGGCTTCAACTACAGGCTACAGCTACAGGCTTCAACTACAGGCTACAGCTACAGGCTTCAGCCACAGGCTTCAGCTACAGGCTACAGCTACAGGCTTCAACTACATGTTACAGATACAGGCACAGCTACAGGTTACAGATACAGGCTTCAGCTACAGGATTCAGATACAGGCTTCAGCTACAGGTTACAGCTACAGGCTTCAGCTACAGGTTACATATACAGGCTTCAGCTACAGGTTACAGCTACAGGCTTCAGCTACAGGTTACATATACAGGCTTCAGCTACAGGCTACAGCTATGGCTACAGCTACAGGCTACAGCTACAGGCTACAGATACAGGCTTCAGCTACAGGCTACAGCTACAGTCTTCAGCTACAGGATTCAGATACAGGCTTCAGCTACAGGTTACAGATACAGGCTACAGCTACAGGCTTCAGCTATGGCTACAGCTACAGGTTACAGATACAGGCTTCAGCTACAGGCTACAGATACAGGCTACAGCTACAGGTTACAGATACAGGCTTCAGCTACAGGATTCAGATACAGGCTTCAGCTACAGGTTACAGCTACAGGCTTCAGCTACAGGTTACATATACAGGCTTCAGCTACAGGTTACATATACAGGCTTCAGCTACAGGCTACAGCTACAGGCTACAGCTATGGCTACAGCTACAGGATTCAGCTACAGGCTGCAGCTACAGGCTACAGATACAGGCTTCAGCTACAGGCTACAGCTACAGTCTTCAGCTACAGGATTCAGATACAGGCTTCAGCTACAGGTTACAGATACAGGCTACAGCTACAGGCTTCAGCTATGGCTACAGCTACAGGTTACAGATACAGGCTTCAGCTACAGGCTACAGATACAGGCTACAGCTACAGGTTACAGATACAGGCTTCAGCTACAGGATTCAGATACAGGCTTCAGCTACAGGTTACAGCTACAGGCTTCAGCTACAGGTTACATATACAGGCTTCAGCTACAGGTTACAGATACAGGCTTCAGCTACAGGTTACATATACAGGCTTCAGCTACAGGTTACATATACAGGCTTCAGCTACAGGCTGCAGCTACAGGCTACAGATACAGGCTTCAGCTACAGGCTACAGCTACAGTCTTCAGCTACAGGATTCAGATACAGGCTTCAGCTACAGGTTACAGATACAGGCTACAGCTACAGGTTACAGATACAGGCTTCAGCTACAGGTTACAGATACAGGCTTCAGCTACAGGTTACAGATACAGGCTTCAGCTACAGGTTACAGATACAGGCTTCAGCTATGGCTACAGCTACAGGTTACAGATACAGGCTTCAGCTACAGGATTCAGATACAGGCTTCAGCTACAGGTTACAGCTACAGGCTTCAGCTACAGGTTACATATACAGGCTTCAGCTACAGGCTACAGCTACAGGATTCAGATACAGGCTTCAGCTACAGGTTACAGATACAAGCTACAGCTACAGGCTTCAGCTATGGCTACAGCTACAGGTTACAGATACAGGCTTCAGCTACAGGCTACAGATACAGGCTACAGCTACAGGTTACAGATACAGGATTCAGCTACAGGTTACAGATACAGGCTTCAGCTACAGGTTACAGATACAGGCTTCAGCTACAGGTTACAGCTACAGGCTACAGCTACAGGTTACGGATACAGGCTTCAGCTACAGGTTACAGATACAGGCTACAGCTACAGGCTACACTCAGGGCAGACAAAATACCACCGCTGCGAAAATGCACTTCTCAAAATATATAGCTTCGTTATAAAATATATACAAGGTAAGGTGTAGAAAGGTGAAGCAAATCTATACAGGCGTCTGGTTTACATAAAACAAATGTCTTCTTCATAACACGCAGGCGATTGTGTAAATCCCTAAATCTGACACATTTGAGCATCAATGATTCATCTGGCAGATCATTTATTTAGAACGTATCAAATCTCTATTTAAGTTTAAAAAGAAAAAATGTGCTCAAATCCTGTCTGGGCACCTGGCATCAGCATCTGTAGCAGCGTCCTAAGGTTCTGGGTTAATTGCTGGGAAGCCATGGAGGCTGAAAAGCTGAAGCCCCATTGATCAACCCAGCGGAGGCTCAGGCCCTGATTCGTTAGCCCAGACCAGAGGTTGTTCGGTTGGTTAGTGCTTTCTTTAATCTGTTCTGATCATCAAGGCTCCAACGCCCATGATCCTTGTTGTGTTGTGATCAAGGCTCCAACGCCCATGATCCTTTGCTCGGCTACCTGCTCTCCATCCAGGGGTGCTGCACTGAGGATGTCCCTGTACATTTTCTTTATTTATTTTAGCAGACGCTCTTCTGCAGAACGACTAACAGTAGCGAGTGCATACATCATCATACTTTTTCGTACTGGTCCGCCTGTGGGAATCGAACACACAACCCTGCCGTTGCAAGCGCCATGCTCTACCAACTGAGCCACACGGGACTACCTGTAACTCTCAACGTGTGTGTGTGTATATATATATATATATATATATGTGGGTGTTAAGAAAGGCAGAAGAGACATTTCCATAATAATAAAGTATCTATTATATTCTGCTTTGCTCTGGTCTCATCCTTCGCATCTATGGACGGAGTGTTAAAGCTGATGATATACTGCAGGGTGGGGTATGAGACACTAGGAGCAACGATGTGGCAATGAGCTACGAAGCGTAGATCAATTTAAAACGTAATGTCCCCATTTATTTACTTATCTCCTATAGCTTGTTATTGCCTGTTGACTGCCACATCTGTACTGAAATTCATCGGCTAACAAACAAGCAACAATCAGGGGTTAACCCTGCCCTAGTGCAGAAAAAGATAGATTTAGCAAACTCTTAACTTCATAATCATAAGCTAGAAAAGATGTGAATGGTAGTAAACTACTGTAGCTAGACAGCTAGTTACACATACAAAAAAAAAAGATCTAAAAATAAAAAAGAAATATAAATGGCTATAGTTAGCTAACAATCTATGTGGCTAGCTAGCTAGCTAGCTAATTCAGCCAGTTGGTCCCATTGACTATACATGGGCTTCAATTAGCATGCTCCCCAGAGTGGATATTTTTGTCAGTTAAACATGAAACTGAACACATTATGTATGTATGTATGTATGTATGTATGTATGTATGTATGTATGTATGTATGTATGTATGTATGTATGTATGTATGTATGTATGTATGTATGTATGTATGTATGAATGTATCATGATCATATATTATAGTGAGGGAACATTTGATACGTGAATGGCCAACATTTCGCTACAAAACAGAAGTTGATTTTCTCTCACTTCAGCTCAAGACTGATCACATAACCAATATATGCACTCTGATTGGAGGATTCCTAAAAATTCCCCACTAGGAAGCGCTGCCCAGATTATAAAAAGTTGCTAATTTTCAATGGATGAATGTTGCAGCAACTATTCCTAGTGTATATCCTCAGCTTAAGCATTAGTCGCCTGGCAGCAATATGATGCTCCTGTCATCATATGGGCCAAATGGGCACTGGTCATATCACCCAAATGGGCACTGGTCAAACGTAGTTCACTATTTAGGGAATATCTATCGCTCACCGCTCTTCGTACTGGGTGACTTCAACTCTTTCATTCCCCGCCTCGTTTGACCTTACCATTTCCCAGTCCCCTCCCACTCACAAGGCAGGCAATTTGAGTGACAATGATATGATCATATATTCAGCATGACATTCATGTGAGCATAATAATATGTAGGGATGGGCGTTTTCCAGATTGTCATATCGTCATACCGTCCTTCTTTCATTTACGGTATTACCGGCTTAGTACACAAGGGAGAAAAAAACGCTACAAATACCATTGGGCATCTGTTACCAGAATACTAACACAATTTGCACAAGAAAGAGCAAATTTCCATGAAGGCTGCTAGCTAAATATGCTAATGAGCACCAACAAAAAATAAACAAATTGCAAAGACAGGCAATCCAGCTCATAAAGTAATACATATATAGGTAGGAGCTACCGAATGGCATTTATGGTGAGTTTGGACATTTATAAGCGAATAAAATACAATTACAAGTTTTACAAAATAACATTACAAATTACAAAAATAAAAGTTTTAATGTGTGCTTGTCTGCTCTGAAGCAGCATGTCATACGGACTCTGTCTGTCTGGAGTCGCTAGGGCAACAGGCATGCCTGCTCTGCTTGGAGAAGAGGGGGGAGGAGCAGACGGGTCCGAGAAATAATAATAAATAATAATAATATGCCATTTAGAACGGAGGAGAAACAACACAAGGACATTTCTACTCGGCATCAGACTAACTCTGTGCTTCAGTTTCACTTCTAAACTTGGATGAGAATTCACCAATGGTCATTCTATCATCAGACATCAGATCTGACTGATGTCTAGCTACTTTTCTCCGGTACTTTTCTCAGTGTATCCAGTCTACTTTTCTCTGGTAAAATTCAAGATGAACTTGAAGCAAAACTTTAGGAAATGATGATAAACATTAGAAATATGTTGGCCATGCATCCTTTTTTCAAAAAAGACCTTGCTTTTTTATTGTAAGCTCATTTACTTGTGTGGCTGCCAGCCAAATAGCACTGCACTTCTGTTGTCATCTGATGAACTAATGAACTCATGTATTTTCTGTGAAGGAAACTGTAGTTGCACGTCCCTGAACACTTGACTTTCATTATGAAATGCAACCCGTGTCAATATACAGCTGGACTCACCTGCTGCTGATTTTTTTCTGTTATTTACAATGGGGAACTATGGTAAGCTTCATAACGTAAAATAATGTGACAGGTTGATTGCAGGTATTTACTTAAAAAGTAGCTGCAAATATAAACATTTATTGAAAAACTTCAAAGAACGGTATTGATGGTATTGAAAAAACCATCCCGTGGCTGATATTGATACAACCAAACCGGATCACTCAGAGTTCCAATGCGGCAAATGTTTACTTGCCGAGGATTATAGGCTTGAGGTGGCTTCCTTGATCACGCAGGTCGCCAGCCTACGTAAGAAACAGTTGAAAACGCAGAGTGGAATGTCTACGCCGGTGGCTGGACGGCGTTCGCGCTTGTTGAATGCATCTCTGCCTTGTCGTTTGTCGTTATGGCCGGTGTTGCCCGGAGCTCCCCCATCTGATAGCACCGTCGAAGGAGCACAGCATGAGGAGAAAGGCAATCAACGATGGTCGCATGTCACGAGCCGAGAAACCCGAAGACAGCGACCTCCCGCAAAGCAGTCTACACTCCCAACGAGAGGCCCGGAGCGGATACAAACAACTAATAGTTTCGCCGTCCTGGAGCCTGATCTTCCTGCTCCTTCGTCGCTGGGGGTGCCTGTGTCTGCGGCCGCAGTGCCTACTACTACGATTTCGAAGTCGACGTCGGCAACCTTCCGTCCCTGCTCTGGATCGAGAGGGGATTCCCCATCTGTCGGAGGCCTGCATCCTGTGAAGCGTGGGAGTGGGCGGATTTCCTCGTCCTTACATTATGAAGGGCACCTCTGAACAGTTGAAACTGGATTTTAAAGAGCTGATTGACTCTCTCCAAAACTAAAAGCATTGTATTTGGGTCAAATCATTCACTGAACCCTAAACCTCAACTACATCTCGTAATGAATGATGTGAAAATTGAGCAAGTTGAGGAGACTAAACTGCTTGGAGTAACCCTGGATTGTAGACTGTCATGGTCAAAACATGTTGATACAACAGTAGCTAAGATGGGGAGAAGTATGTCCATAATAAAGCGCTGCTTAACCACTTGGGACACACCTGGAATGGAGTAAATGGAATGGTATCAAACACATCAAACACGTAGTTTCCATGTGGTTGATGGCTTTGCACTCCATTACAGCCATTATTATGAGCCGTCCACCCCTCAGCAGCCTCCACTGCAGAAAATACTTAATCTGTGTCCCAAATGGCATCATGAAGCGTTGACGGAGCAGGGTTCTGAGACTTGGCCTGACAGGATGGAGCCTTGTGGTACTGAAGCGTTGACGGAGCAGGGTTCTGAGACTTGGCCTGACAGGATTGAGCCTTGTGGTACTGAAGCGTTGATGGAGCAGGGTTCTGAGACTTGGCCTGACAGGATTGAGCCTTGTGGTACTGAAGCGTTGATGGAGCAGGGTTCTGAGACTTGGCCTGACAGGATTGAGCCTTGTGGTACTGAAGCGTTGATGGAGCAGGGTTCTGAGACTTGCACTGACAGGATTGAGCCTTGTGGTCCTGAAGCGTTGACGGAGAAGGGTTCTGAGACTTGGCCTGACAGAACAATCTAATGGATCTGTTGGAGAGGTAGCTTTGAAGCCATGTGAGCAGCTTTCCAGACAGCCCTTTGGAGTAGAGTTTGGCTCTCACTGATGTGTGCTTCAAGAATCTGGCCCAAACTCTGTTTGTGTGAGCCGGGCAGGATTTACATTTACATTTACATTTTAGTCATTTAGCAGACGCTCTTATCCAGAGCGACTTACACTTAGTGAATACATATATTTTTTTTTATACTGGCCCCCAGTGGGAAGCGAACTCACAACCCTGGCGTTGCAAACGCCATGCTCTATCAACTGAGCTACATCCCTGCCGGCCATTCCCTCCCCTACCCTCAAACAGTCTGAGAGGGGAAACAAGACCCTGCGAAGCATGCATACCAAATGACACCCTATTCCCTATATAGTGCACTACTTTTGACCAGAGCCCTATGGGAGCCCTATGGAACCTGGTCAAAGTAGTGCACTGCATAGTGAGTAGGGTGCCATTTGGGACGCTAGCTGTGCCCCCTTTTACAGCACACTGGCCTCTGGCCCTCTGTCTGTCTGGGGTGCAAATAATGCCTTTTGTTTTGGCTGCTTTAGATATGCTTCGTGCAGGAATAAGGATTTATCCACCACCGCCAATTAGCCAGAGCTCTCAGAGTGGTCTGTCTTAATAGCCTGGGTTCCGTTTTCTATACAGCCTACCTGAAATACACAATAGTCTTAAAATAATAACTTAAAAGCATGAGAGGAGTCGCCTGTGACGACAGTATTGTGTGTAGAATAACACACAGAGACAGAGACAGCGTGCATGTGGGGACACACACACACACAAGCACACGCATAACAACCTCTCCCTCAACGTGGACAAGACAAAGGAGCTGATCACGGACGACAAGATGGAGCTGATCACGCCCCCATTAACATCGACGGGGCTGTAGTGGAGCGAGTCGAGAGCTTCAAGTTCCTCGGTGTCCACATCACTATGGGCCTATCATGGTCCAACACACACCAACACAGTCGTTAAAGAGGGCACGACAACACATCTTCCCCCTCAGGAGGCTGAAAAGATTTGGCATGGGCCTCTATACCAGGCGGTGTCAGAGGAAGATCCTAAAAATGTTTTAAAGACTCCAGCCACCCAAGTCATAGACTTTTCTCTCTGCTACCATCTGGGACCAAAATACTCCTGAACAGCTTGTACCCCAAGCCATAAGACTGCTGAAAGGTTAAATAAATGGCTACCCAGACTATTTACATTGACTCCCTTTATTATTTATTTTAGTATCTTTATTTGTTTTGCTCTATGCACACCCACTAGACTCTACCCACACACTCACACATACACTACAACACACACACACAATATACGCGCACACACACACACACACACTACATACGCTCACACACACACACACACACACACACACACACACACACACACACACACACACACACACACACTACATACGCTCACACACACACACACACACACACACTCACTACACACACACACACACACACACACTACATACACTCACACACACACACACACACACATACATACGCTCACACACACACACACATACATACGCTCACACACAAAAACACATACAAACACATATTGATGCCACACAAACACACACACTCACACACTACATACACTCACACACACACACACACACACACACACACAGACACACACACACACACACACACACACACAGACACACACACACACACACACAAACAAACACACACACACACACTCACACACAGACACACTCTTCACATACGCTGCTGCTCCTCTGTTTATTATCTATCCTGATTGCCCAGTTTCTTTTACACCTACCTACATGTACAGTGGGGAGAATTTGCACCTGTTTGAACTCGTTACCTGTATAAAAGACACCTGTCCACACACTCAATCAAACAGACTCCAACCTCTCCACAATGGCCAAGACCAGAGAGCTGTGTAAGGACATCAGGGATACAATTGTAGACCATTGGCAAACTTCAGACGGGCCTGGACATGCGCTGGCTTGAGCAGGGGGACCTTGCGTGAGCTGCAGGATTTTAATCCATGATGGCGTAATGTGTTACTAATGGTTTTCTTTGAGACTGTGGTCCCAGCTCTGTTCAGGTCATTGACCAGGTCCTGCCATGTAGTTCTGGGCTGATCCCTCACCTTCCTCATGATCATTGATGCCCCACGAGGTGAGATCTTGCATGGAGCCCCAGACCGAGGGTGATTGATCGTCATCTTGAACTTCTTCCATTTTCTAATAATTGCGCCAACAGTTGTTGCCTTCTCACCAAGCTGCTTGCCTATTGTCCTGTAGCCCATCCCAGCCTTGTGCAGGTCTACAATTGTATCCCTGATGTCCTTACACAGCTCTCTGGTCTTGGCCATTGTGGAGAGGTTGGAGTCTGTTTGATTGAGTGTGTAGACAGGTGTCTTTTATACAGATAACGAGTTCAAACAGGTGCAGTTAATACAGGTAATGAGTGGAGAACAGGAGAGCTTCTTAAAGAAAAACTAACAAGTCTATGAGAGCCGGAATTCTTACTGGTTGGTAGGTGATCAAATACTTATGTCATGCAATAAAATGCAAATTAATTACTTAAAAATCATACAATGTGATTGTCTGGATTTTTGTTTTAGATTCCGTCTCTCACAGTTGATGTGTACCTATGATAAAAATGACAGAACTCTACATGCTTTGTAAGTAGGAAAACCTGCAAAATCGGCAGTGTATCAAATACTTGTTCTCCCCACTGTAGGTGGATGTGGTGGATTGAGACGCATCTAACGCAAAAAAACATATCTCTGATTTTGTTGGGGATTATTTACTTTGCTAATTCGATTTCCACCGAGGCGCGGACATCGACTCAGAGTGCTGATTTAGGGTCAGTTTTGCCTTTTAGGTCACAATGAGAGAGAGAGACAGCGACAGAGAGAGAGACAAAGAGAAACATGCAGAGATACAGGGAGAGAGCAAATAAAAGACTAACACATCTCATTGAGATATCAGCCCATATCTGACTATTTCAACGTGACTTTGAGGCCCTGGAGCGTCTTCTTTCTGTATCAGATGACCAGTGAGATGGAATATAGCCGCAACACAGAGAGAGTAGAGAGAGCCGGAGCCCTAAAAAACAAATCCTTTCAGGCATCTGTCATCTTGCTGCACCACGCGCTGCTCCGCTCTGAAACATCTAATCATATACTAATAAACAATTACAATCAGGCCACAGTGACGAGAGGAGAGGAGAGGAGAGGAGAGGAGAGGAGAGGAGCGGAGAGGAGAGGAGAGGAGAGGAGCGGAGCGGAGAGGAGAGGAGAGGAGAGGAGATGAGACAGAGGAGAGGAGAGGAGAGGAGAGGAGAGGAGAGGAGAGGAGAGGAGAGGAGAGGAGAGGAGAGGAGAGGAGCGGAGCGGAGCGGAGCGGAGCGGAGAGGAGAGGAGAGGAGAGGAGAGGAGAGGAGAGGAGAGGAGAGGAGAGGAGAGGAGAGGAGAGGAGAGGAGAGGAGAGGAGAGGCACTGTGTGAGTCAAAAGAGGAAGTAAGACTATTGGGGTGGTTTAAAAGAGGAAGTAAGACTATTGGGGTGGTTTTTTAGGGGTTTTGGTACGATTCGTATTCAGAAAAATAGACTGACTGAGTCTCTATCTCCCCGTCTCCCTCCCTCCCTCCCTCCCTCCCTCCCTTCCGTCCCTGAGAGAAGCAGAAGTGTATTAAATAATAAAAAGCAGAGCTTGGTTGAGGAGCGCTACAACACAGCTACAGCCAACTGTTCAATGCTGCTAATTCATCAAATACCAACTAACCCTTAACCACACGCGTTACTCCTCAACCATCTGTCTCCACACACAATGAGAAAGTCTTCTATTCAACAACACACAGAGCAACACACCGTTACTGTAATTCACTCTATCTGTGTCTACGCCTGCGTCACAAATGACAACCTTATTCCCTACTTAGTGCGCTACTTTAGACCGGAGCCCCTATAGACCCTGGTCAAAAGTAGTGCACTGCATAGGGAATAGGGTGCCATTTGAGACGCACACATTATGTCTGTAAACAAACACATCTATCCACCTTGAGGTACGGAGCGTACCGATTCAATTCAAAGCTCCAAATTACCGTCTGGTTATCTCTGTATGTTCTCCAGGCCGTAATGACGCTTGGTACACCTACAGAACCTTCAAATAGGGATTTAAGCAGGAGACAGTCTGGTAGTAAAACACTACAAGCCTGCAGGGGAAACAGGTAAACAGGCCTTCATTATGAACAGGATTTGTTCTGGGTTGATGAATTGTAACGCCAGATCAATCACAGAGACTGAAAAGTAATTATGAATATGAGGTCTGAGGGCACAGTGTTGGTTACGGGGCATATTAAACTAGATACAGCTTCTCTGCTGTTCCCGCCTGTTAGAGATGTGGTGTCGGTCTCCCAAAGAAGCCATGACTAAAAACACCCCTAAGACTATCTGGGTGCTTAATCAATTAGAGCCAGAAGCATTTAATGCTATCAGAACATGCAAACACACATTAGATGTGGATGGTAGAAGAGAGCAGGCCCTCTCTCTCTCTCTCTCTCTCTCTCTCTCTCTCTCTCTCTCTCTCTCTCTCTCTCTCTCTCTCTCTCTCTCTCTCTCTCTCTCTCTCTCTCTCTCTCTCTCTCTCTCTCTCTCTCTCTCTCTCTCTCTCTCTCTCTCTCTCTCTCTCTCTCTCTCTCTCTCTCTCTCTCTCTCTCTCTCTCTCTCTCTCTCTCTCTCTCTCTCTCTCTCTCTCTCTCTCTCTCTCTCTCTCTCTCATTTCAATTTAAGGGCTTTATTGGCATGGGAAACGTATGTTAATGTTGCCAAAGCAAGTGAAGTAGATAGTAAACAAAAGTGAAATCAACAATAAATATTAACAATAAACATTACACTCAGAAGTTCCAAAAGAATAAAGACATTTCAAATGTCATATTATGTCTATATACAGTGTTGTAACGATGTGCAAATAGTTAAAGTACAAATGGGAAAATAAATCAACATAAATATGGGTTGTATTTACAATGGTGTTTGTTCTTCACTGGTTGCCCCTATTTGTGGCAACAGGTCACAAATCTTGCTGCTGTGATGGCACACTGTGGTATTTCACCCAGTAGATAAGGGAGTTTATCAAAATTGGGTTTGTTTTCAAATTCTTTGTGGATCGCTGTAATCTGAGGGATATATGTGTCTCTAATATGGTCATACATTTGGCAGGAGGTTAGGAAGTGCAGCTCAGTTTCCACCTCATTTTGTGGGCAGTGTGCACATAGCCTGTCTTCTCTTGAGAGCCAGGTCTGCTTACGGCGGCCTTTCTCAATAGCAAGGCTATGCTCACTGAGTCTGTACATAGTCAAAGCTTTCCTTAAGTTTGGGTCTCTCTCGCTCTCTGTCTCCCTGTCCTTGCTCTGACTCTCATCAAAACTGAAACAAGTGGTTCAAGATTGAGAAACAGATATAGCCAACATGATGTGAGGAGGGGGTCACACTCGGCCCTGGTGGCACAAAATAATCAAAGGTCTGACTGCACAGAGATGCTGGGGAAAAAGGTTACAACGGGGGACCAGAGTGTTTGTATCTCAGGTGAAGAGGGTGGATCTGATCTCCATCACCTAGGACTTGACATAGATTAAATAGATTAATCAAATCCCACATTGTTGTCAATTTTTGCTCTATCTTGCATGCTTTCTCAAACAGCTGTAACTGTATATTCATTCGTAAATCAGGTCCTTTCTTGAGTTGGGCACTGGGATGTAACAACCGTTGAGCATCTGATTTTATGGTTGATTGTGGAGGAAAGGGGTTGAGTGTATAAGAGTATGTGTGTGTGTGTGTGTGTGTGTGTGTGTGTGTGTGTGTGTGTGTGTGTGTGTGTGTGTGTGTGTGTGTGTGTGTGTGTGTGTGTGTGTGTGTGTGTGTGTGTGTTTATCCCACATCTGTTGCAAGGGGTAAGGATGTTAGGGAGAATATAGGATGAACCACAATAAGTGTTTGCTAAAATAATAATTGCTTGTCAAAAATGTAATGTAATACAATGGCAATCCGGGTTATAGGTTAAAATCCTACGCATGAACTGCCGACATTATTACGCATATTAATTGATAATGATGGAAAGATATTTGAATAGATATATATTTTTAAATAGCTATATATATTTATATATTGAGGTGAGAGCATTGGAAATGCTTTTGGCTGTTGACCTGCTTCTGTTTTGTGGGAGGCACTGTGTACTGTTTTCGATGGATGGGTCCTGGCCTCTCGGGGCCTTAGGGATGCGGAGGGACGGGGGTGGGATGCCGATCACTGGGATGACGGCTCAACTTGGGATGGGGAGGGGCTTTAGCGGGGGAATTAGTGGAGAACAATTGGAGGGTTACTTAGTAGCAATGCAAATATCACGGTACAGCTATATGGACACTCAATCACTATGGTATTTTTTATTGGTACATTTACAAACATATATATTGATAAATAGATTTGAAACTTGTATCTCATTATGGTGTATGGTGAAATAAGTATATACAGTTATAATTGTAATGGCTTAGCTGATAATAACAAAAGAAGAACAATATTTACATGTCTCAAAGAGAAGGAATATAATATCTATTGTTTACAGGAAACTCATTCAACAATTCGAGATGAAGTTGGGTGGAAAAAGGACTGGGGGGGGGGGGTGGAATATACTTCTCCCATGGGCTAAGAAACTCAAAAGGGGTGATGATATTAATTAACAGTAATTTCGATCCGAATGTGCAAATTGTCCAAACAGATACGCAAGGTAGATGGATTATTTTAAATATGTTATTGGACCATAAACAGATATGGCTCATTAACATTTACGGACCAAATAATGATGATCCACACTTCTTTGACAATATATATAATAAATTATCAACCCTGCAAGCAATGCAAGACTCTATTATTATGGTGGGAGATTATAATACTGTTTTAAATAGCTCAATGGACCGTAAAGGAAATCACACTACAAACAATCACCCTCATGCTCATAAGGAAATCGTGAATGTCATGGATACATTAGAACTAGTAGATATATGGAGGCTTAAATATCCTGATCTAGTGAGATATACATGGAGGAGACTCAATCAAGTTAGTCGTCTTGACTTCTTTCTTATGTCATTCTCGTTGGCACCAAAAGTTTAAAAAGTGTTGTTAGGGGACAGAATGTGGTCGGACCATCATATAATTGGCATACACATTACTCTTACTGAATTTCCACGTGGGTGAGGATATTGGAAATTTAATCAAAGCCTATTGGATGATAACTTGTTTTCAACTCGGACAGAGGAATTTATAACTGATTTTTTCCGACATAACATAGGTACAGGAAATCCCCTTATTGTATGGGACACCTTTAAATGTGCCTTTAGAGGCCATGCAATTCAGTACTCATCTCGAAAACAAAAGCAATTTAGGTCAAAAGAGTCCACACTAACAAAGGAAATAGAAGGTCTAACAGAACAGATAGATAGCAATAAAAACTGTATCATAGAGGCTCAGAATAAATGAGAGGAAAAACAAAAAGAAATGGAGAAACTTATTCAAGAAAGATCAAGTGTAATATATTATAAAAATAAAGCAAACTGGATGGAATATGGGGAAAAATTCACAAAATTCTTTTTTAATCTTCAACATAGGAATGCTGCCAAAAATAACTTAATGAAACTGGTTACAATTGACGGAGTCACCCATAATTCACCAAATGATATTTTGAAGGAAGAAACAAAGTACTTTAAGCATATGTTTTCTTTTCAGTCGCCTCCATCTCCTCTAACTGAAGCTAATTGTAGAGATGTTTTTTCTATTGATAATGTCAAATTAACAGCCACACAGAAAGACTCATGTGAAGGTGAAATTACAGAGGAGGAACTTCTTGATGCAATTAAAGACTTTAAGTCCAGGAAAACTCCAGGGTTGGATGGAATACCAGTCGAAGTATACCAAACCTTTTTTGATATACTAAGAGGACCGTTATTAGCATGTTTTAACCACTCCTATGTAAATGGTAGATTATCTGACACTCAAGAAGAAGGTCTGATCTCATTATTACTGAAACAGGATACAAGTGGAAAATATAAAGATCCAGTCCATTTACAAAATTGGAGGCCCCTTACACTTCAGTGCTGTGATGCAAAAATCCTAGCAAAATGTATAGCGCATAGAATTAAAAAGGTATTGTCGGACATTATTAATTCTAATCAGACAGGTTTTTTACATGGACGATACATTGGAGATAATATAAGGCAAGTACTGGAAACAATAGACACTATGAAAAATATGGGAAACCAGGCCTGCTATTCATAGCAGACTTTGAAAAGGCATTTGATAAAGTACAACTGGGGTTTATATATAAATGCCTAGAGCATTTCAATTTTGGAGAATCTCTTATAAAATGGGTTAAAATCATGTATAGTAAACCTAGGTGAAAAATAGTAAATAATGGCTATTTCTCAGAAAGTTTTAAACTGTCAAGAGGAGTGAAACAAGGTTGTCCACTATCAGCATATTTCTTTATTATGGCCATCGAGACGTTAGCTATTAAAATCAGATCCAACAATAATATCAAGGGATAAGAAATCCAGGGCTTAAAAACAAAGGTGTATGCTGATGATTCATGTTTTCTTTTAAATCCACAACTTGAATCGCACCACAGCCTCATAGAGGATCTAGATACATTTTCTAAAGTCTCTGGATTGCAATCAAATTATGATCAATTTACTATATTACGTATTGGATCACTAAAAAATAAAAATTGTACATTACCTTGTAGTTTACCAATAAAACAGTCTGATGGTGATGTGGATATACTCTGAATACATATCACAAAGGAAATAAATGATCTCACTCCAATACATTTTAATAGAAAGTTAGCAAAAATAGATAAGATCTTGCTACCATGGAAAGGTAAATACCTGTCAATTTGTGGAAAAATCACCCTGATTAACTCTTTAGTATTATCCCAGTTTACCTATTTGCTTATGGTCTTGCCTACGCCTAGCGAACAGTTTTTTAAATTATATGAGAAAAAAATATTCCATTTTATTTGGAATGGCAAGCCAGACAAAATTAAACGGGCCTATTTATATAATGAATATGAATTTGGAGGACAGAAATGATTAAATATTAAAGCATTAGACCTATCACTAAAAGCTTCAGTCATACAAAAGTTATACTTAAATCCGAACTGGTTCTCTAGCAAATTAGTAAGATTGTCTCACCCAATGTTCAAGAATGGCCTTTTTCCCTTTATTCAGATTACAACCTCTCACTTTCAGTTATTTGAAAAGGAAAGCATCTCCCAAATATCACTATTTCTAAAACAAGCCATAGAAAGTTGGTTGCAATTTCATTTTAATCCTCCAGAAACGACAGAACAAATAATGCAACAAATATTGTGGTTAAACTCAAATATACTAATTGATAAAAAAACTATTAAAAAAAAAAAAAAAAAGTATAATCTTCGTAAATGATATCATCGGTAGGACTGGGGGAGTTATGTCGCACATGCAGCTAACAAAAACATATGGAAATGTCTGCTTTACCCAAAATTACAACCAAATAATTGCAGCATTACCGCAAAAATGGAAGAGGAAAGTGGAAGGGGGAAAAGGTAAGGAACATGTCTGTTGGCCCTGCATTAAAGAACATAATTGGTTAAAGAAAACTGTGATAAATAAAAAAGTTGAACAGTTTCATTTAAGGACCAAAGGATTGACAGCCGTCCCATATAGATTGCAAAATAGTTGAAGAGAGATTTTTGACGTACCGATCCCATGGCATAGTGTTTATGAACTGATACGCAAAACGACACCGGATTCAAAACTTAGAATTGTTCAATTTAAATGATTATATAAAATTCTTGCTACCAATAGAATGTTATTTATAAAGGGGATACAATCTTCCCAGCTCTGCAGATTTTGCTGCGAAGAGACAGAATCATTAGATCATTTGTTTTGGTACTGTCCATTTGTAGCTTGTTTTTGGACACAGGTCCAGGAATGGCTGAAGGATTGCAATATTTACCTGGAGCTAACCCTGCAGATAGCACTACTGGGTGACCTGAAAAGTCAGAGTCAATCGATAAATAATATAATAATACTTTTAGCAAAAAAAATTATTTTCAATTTACAATCTGTAGAAACAATGAGAATAGAAGGGTTCAGAACTTTTGTGAAACATCACAGTACAGTTGAAAAATATATGGCAAATAGAAATCCAATATGGATGGTGTTAAGAGATAGATGGGAGGTGTTGAATGGAGTTGAAGGATGGGACTAATAACAACTAACAACAACTAATAACAACAAGATAACTAATGTAAAGCATACTGTGTCCATAATAAGTATATAGGTTATAGGTTGAGAGCTTTTGTGAAAGAGCACAGTTAGAAAGATATGGCATATAGAAGCAAACCGGATGGACATCATGAAAATGATCGGAGAGGTTGAGGGTAGAGGAAGTTCAGGAGCAAAAACAAACTAAATATAATTATTGTAAAATTGACTGTGTCCATATAATGTATATATATATGTATGTATATGTATTTATATGTATGTATGTGTATATATCTGCAATATTAAAGCTGATCTACCCCCTAAAAAAAAAGAGCGCAAACAAATATAAACAAATTGCAAAAACTGGCAATCCAGCTCATAAAGTTATACATATACAGGTAGGAGCTACCGAATGGAATTTTTGGTGAGTTTTGACATTTACAAATGCATGTGAACGAGAGACATTGTACAAATGAACAAAGTTTGAAGCAAAGTTTTAACAGTACTGTCTCTGAAGCAGCATGGTTACACGCTGTGTCTGTCTGGAGTCGCTAGGGCAACGGACCTGCCTGCTCTGCTTGGAGTCGCTAGGGCAACGGGCCTGCCTGCTCTGCTTGGAGTCGCTAGGGCAACGGACCTGCCTGCTCTGCTCGGAGAAGAGGGCGGAGGAGCAGAAGGGCCGAGAACAGAGAGGAGAAAATAGCAAGGAAATCAAGAGATAGCAGCTGGACAGATAACTGATCCAAAGGGCTTTGACTTCTCAAACATGGCAGAAAGCCAACACAATATGATGCCTCGTCTCCTTATTAATTCAGCCACTTACATATATATATATATATACAGTGGGGAGAACAAGTATTTGATACACTGCCGATTTTGCAGGTTTTCTTATTTACAAAGCATGTAGAGGTCTGTAATTTTTATCATAGGTACAAAAATCCAGAAAATCACATTGTATGATTTTTAAGCAATTCATTTGCATTTTATTGCATGACATAAGTATTTGATACATCAGAAAAGCAGAACTTCATATTTGCTACAGAAACCTTTGTTTGCAATTACAGAGATCATACGTTTCCTGTAGGTCTTGACCAGGTTTGCACACATTGCAGCAGGGATTTTGGCCCACTCCTCCATATAGACCTTCTCCAGATCCTTCAGGTTTCGGGGCTGTTGCTGGGCAATACGGACTTTCAGCTCCCTCCAAAGATTTTCTATTGGGTTCAGGTCTGGAGACTGGCTTGGCCACTCCAGGACCTTGAGATGCTTCTTACGGAGCAACTCCTTAGTTGCCCTGGCTGTATGTTTCGGGTCGTTGTCATGCTGGAAGACCCAGCCACGACCCATCTTCAATGCTCTTACTAAGGGAAGGAGGTTGTTGGCCAAGATCTCGCGATACATGGCCCCATCCATCCTCCCCTCAATACGGTGCAGTTGTCCTGTCCCCTTTGCAGAAAAGCATCCCCAAAGAATTATGTTTCCACCTCCATGCTTCACGGTTGGGATGGTGTTCTTGGGGTTGTACTCATCCTTCTTCGTCCTCCAAACACGGCGAGTGGAGTTTAGACCAAAAAGCTCTATTTTTGTCTCATCAGACCACATGACCTTCTCCCATTCCTCCTCTGGATCATCCAGATGGTCATTGGCAAACTTCAGACGGGCCTGGACATGTGCTGGCTTGAGCAGGGGGACCTTGCGTGCGCTGCAGGATTTTAATCCATGACGGCGTAGTGTGTTACTAATGGTTTTCTTTGAGACTGTGGTCCCAGCTCTCTTCAGGTCATTGACCAGGTCCTGCCGTGTAGTTCTGGGCTGATCCCTCACCTTCCTCATGATCATTGATGCCCCACGAGGTGAGATCTTGCATGGAGCCCCAGACCGATGGTGATTGACCGTCATCTTGAACTTCTTCCATTTTCTAATAATTGCGCCAACAGTTGTTGCCTTCTCACCAAGCTGCTTGCCTATTGTCCTGTAGCCCATCCCAGCCTTGTGCAGGTCTACACTTTTATCCCTGATGTCCTTACATAGCTCTCTGGTCTTGACCATTGTGGAGAAGTTGGAGTCTGTTTGATTGAGTGTGTGGACAGGTGTCTTTTATACAGGTAACGAGTTCAAACAGGTGCAGTTAATACAGGTAATGAGTGGAGAACAGGAGGTTTCTTAAAGAAAAACTAACAGGTCTGTGAGAGCCGGAATTCTTACTGGTTGGTAGGTGATCAAATACTTATGTCATGCAATAAAATGCAAATTAATTACTTAAAAATCATACAATGTGATTTTCTGGATTTTTGTTTTAGATTCCGTCTCTCACAGTTGAAGTGTACCTATGATAAAAATTACAGACCTCTACATGCTTTGTAAGTAGGAAAACCTGCAAAATCGGCAGTGTATCAAATACTTGTTCTCCCCACTGTATGTATATATATATATATATATGCGAGAGAAAAAAAACATATGTGGGTTTGGATGTGATGCAGACAATTACATTGATGGAAGTTACAATATATCTGAAATATTAAAGCTGATCTACCCCCTAAAAAATGTATTTTAAAAAATTAAGACAAAAAAAAACAATAATAATAAAAAAATAACATCATGTGACTGCCACTTTAATTAATATGAATTGTATATCTACAGAACCTATCCATTATATATTTTGATGTTATTATGACAGCATGTGTATGCCTGCTGTTTCCTACAGCCTTATCTCTCCTTATTCAGAAACAATTACCCAGAATGCATCCACGTCTCCTAAGTCACCATCTCTAAAATCTGCTAGACATATTACAATACTAAAACATCTCTAATAAGATAAAGCAAGTCTATCAATTTGCACATCCAGGGCTGCGTCCCAAACCATCCAGTGCTGCGTCCCAAAACCTATTCCCTATTTAGTGCACTACTTTTGACCAGAGATATATGGTAGTGCACTATATAGGGAATAGGGTGCCGTTTGAGACACAACCCATAACTCCTTATAGATGTTGGCGACACCGCGGCTCTGACTGGGCTGATGCTGGTATTCATGGTGTCATCTTTGTACCTAATATTATGACTACTCCTCTATGGGTTGTAGCCATTCCTCAACGATTACACTCTGAGCGAAATCGAGGATGCAACATCCGAGAGGAAGGGAATGGAGGGAGAGAGGAGGGGAGGAGAGAGGAGAGGAGGAGACAGGAAGGGAGGAGAGAGGAGGGGAGGAGAGAGGAAGGGAGGAGAGAGGAGGGGAGCGTTAGGCGGTCGACGCTGGAGGCCTTATGTCATAAAGGGAACCTTCTGCCAGAGAAGAGAAGAGAAAAGATGAGAGGGGAGGGGAAGAGAGGAGAGGAGAGGAATATGACTTACCAGATTCTTCAACACAGAGAGAGAGCAGAGAGGCCAGACAGTCACAGTCACTACAGGATCACAGAGGGGCCGATCACAGGGTCAGACACCTTGACAGACAGACAGTCAGACAGACATACAGTCATATAAACAGTCAGTCAGATAACCTGTCAGATAAACAGTCAGTCAGTCAGTCAGTCAGTCAGTCAGTCAGTCAGTCAGTCAGTCAGATCCGATAAACAGTCAAATCAAATCAAACTATATTTGTCACATGCGCCGAATACAACAGGTGTAGACCTTACCGTGAAATGCTTACTTACAAGCCCTTAACCAACAATGCAGTGGAAGAAAGAGTTAAGATATTATTTACTAAATAATCAAAAGTAAAAAATTATCAAAAGTAATACAATAAAATAACAATAACGAGGTTATATACAGGGGGTACCGGTACCGAGTCAATGTGCCGGGGACAGGTTAGTCGAGGTAATTTGTACATGTAGGTAGGGGTAAAGTGACTATACATACAGTGGGGAAAAAAGTATTTAGTCAGCCACCAATTGTGCAAGTTCTCCCACTTAAAAAGATGAGAGAGGCCTGTAATTTTCATCATAGGTACACGTCAACTATGACAGACAAATTGAGAAAAAAGAAATCGAGAAAATCACATTGTAGGATTTTTTATGAATTTATTTGCAAATTATGGTGGAAAATAAGTATTTGGTCACCTACAAACAAGCAAGATTTCTGGCTCTCACAGACCTGTAACTTCTTCTTTAAGACGCTCCTCTGTCCTCCACTCGTTACCTGTATTAATGGCACCTGTTTGAACTTGTTATCAGTATAAAAGACACCTGTCCACAACCTCAAACAGTCACACTCCAAACTCCACTATGGCCAAGACCAAAGAGCTGTCAAAGGACACCAGAAACAAAATTGTAGACCTGCACCAGGCTGGGAAGACTGAATCTGCAATAGGTAAGCAGCTTGGTTTGAAGAAATCAACTGTGGGAGCAATTATTAGGAAATGGAAGACATACAAGACCACTGATAATCTCCCTCGATCTGGGGCTCCACGCAAGATCTCACCCCGTGGGGTCAAAATGATCACAAGAACGGTGAGCAAAAATCCCAGAACCACACGGGGGGACCTAGTGAATGACCTGCAGAGAGCTGGGACCAAAGTAACAAAGCCTACCATCAGTAACACACTATGCCGCCAGGGACTCAAATCCTGCAGTGCCAGACATGTCCCCCTGCTTAAGCCAGTACATGTCCAGGCCCGTCTGAAGTTTGCTAGAGTGCATTTGGATGATCCAGAAGAGGATTGGGAGGATGAAACCAAAATATAACTTTTTGGTAAAAACTCAACTTGTCGTGTTTGGAGGACAAAGAATGCTGAGTTGCATCCAAAGAACACCATACCTACTGTGAAGCATGGGGGTGGAAACATCATGCTTTGGGGCTGTTTTTCTGCAAAGGGACAAGGACGACTGATCCGTGTAAAGGAAAGAATGAATGGGGCCATGTATCGTGAGATTTTGAGTGAAAACCTCCTTCCATCAGCAAGGGCATTGAAGATGAAACGTGGCTGGGTCTTTCAGCATGACAATGATCCCAAACACACCGCCCGGGCAACGAAGGAGTGGCTTCGTAAGAAGCATTTCAAGGTCCTGGAGTGGCCTAGCCAGTCTCCAGATCTCAACCCCATAGAAAATCTTTGGAGGGAGTTGAAAGTCCGTGTTGCCCAGCGACAGCCCCAAAACATCACTGCTCTAGAGGAGATCTGCATGGAGGAATGGGCCAAAATACCAGCAACAGTGTGTGAAAACCTTGTGAAGACATACAGAAAACGTTTGACCTGTGTCATTGCCAACAAAGGGTATATAACAAATAGTATATAGGTCCTGGATGGCAGGAAGCTTGGCCCCAGTGATGTACTGGGCCGTACGCACTACCAGGCGGTGATGCAACCGGTCAAGATGCTCTCGATGGTGCAGCTGTATAACTTTTTAAGGATCTGGGGAACCATGCCAAATCTTTTCAGTCTCCTGAAGGGGAAAAGGTGTTGTCGTGCCCTCTTCACAACTGTCTTGGTGTGTTTGGACTATGATAGTTCGTTGGTGATGTGGACACCAAGGAACTTCAAACTCTCGACCCGCTCCACTACAGCCCCGTCGATGTTAATGGAGGCATGTTCGGCCCGCCTTTTCCTGTAGTCCATGATCAGCTCCTTTGTCTCTGACCTCCTCCCTATAGGCTGTCTCATCATTGTCGGTGATCCGGCCTACCACTGTTGTGTCGTCAGCAAACTTAATGATGGTGTTGGAGTCATGTTTGACCATGCAGTCGTAGGTGAACAAGGAGTACAGGAGGGGACTAAGCACGCACCCCTGAGGGGCCCCAGTGTTGAGGATCAGCGTGGCAGACGTGTTGTTACCTACCCTTACCACCTGGAGGCGGCCCATCAGGAAGTCCAGGATCCAGTTGCAGAGGGAGGTGTTTAGTGCCAGGGTCCTTAGCTTAGTGATGAGCTTTGAGGGCACTATGGTGTTGAACGCTGACCTGTAGTCAATGAAAAGCATTCTCACATAGGTGTTACTTTTGTCCAGATGGGAAAGGGCAGTGTGGAGTGCGATTGAGATTGTGTCATCTGTGGATTTGTTGGGGCGGTATGCGAATTGGAGTGGGCCTAGGGTATCCGGGATGATGCTGTTGATGTGAGCCATGACCAGCCTTTCAAAGCACTTCATGGCTACTGACGTGAGTGCTACGGGGTGGTAATCATTTAGGCAGGTTACCTTCACTTCCTTGGGCACAGGGACTATGGTGGTCTGCTTGAAACATGTTGGTATTACAGACTCGGTCAGGGAGAGGTTGAAAATGACAGTGAAGACACTTGCCAGTTGGTATGCGCATGCGTTGAGTATACGTCTTGGTAATCCGTCTGGCCCCGCGGCCTTGTGAATGTTGACCTGTTTAAAGGTCTTGCTCACATCGGCTACCGAGAGCGTTATCACACAGTCGTCCGGAACAGCTGGTGCTCTCATGTATGCTTCAGTGTTGCTTGCTTCGAAGCGAGCATAAAAGGCATTTAGCTCATCTGGTAGGCTCACATCACTGGGCAACTCGCGGCTGGGCTTCCCTTTGTAGTCCGTAAAAGTTATTTTCGGTCATAAGAGACGGTAGCAGCAACATTATGTACACAATAAGTTACAAACAACGTGAATAAACTAACAAAATAGCACAGTTGGTTAGGAGCCTGTAAAACGGCAGCCATCCCTTCCAGCGCCACAGTCAGTCAGTCAGTCAGTCAGATAAACAGTCAGTCAGCCAGTCAGTCAGTCAGTCAGTCAGATAAACAGTCAGTCAGCCAGTCAGTCAGTCAGTCAGTCAGTCAGTCAGTCAGATAAACAGTCAGTCAGCCAGTCAGTCAGTCAGTCAGTCAGTCAGTCAGTCAGTCAGTCAGATAAACAGTCAGTCAGCCAGTCAGTCAGTCAGTCAGTCAGTCAGTCAGATAAACAGTCAGTCAGTCAGTCAGATAAACAGTTAGTCAGTCAGATAAACAGTCAGTCAGTCAGTCAGTCAGACAGTCAGTCAGTCAGTCAGCCAGTCAGTCAGTCAGTCAGCCAGTCAGTCAGATAAACAGTCAGTCAGTCAGATAAACAGTCAGTCAGTCAGTCAGTCAGTCAGTCAGTCAGTCAGCCAGTCAGTCAGATAAACAGTCAGTCAGTCAGTCAGTCAGTCAGTCAGTCAGTCAGATAAACAGTCAGTCAGTCAGTCAGTCAGATAAACAGTCAGTCAGTCAGCCAGTCAGTCAGTCAGTCAGTCAGATAAACAGTCAGTCAGCCAGTCAGTCAGTCAGTCAGTCAGTCAGTCAGATAAACAGTCAGTCAGTCAGTCAGTCAGTCAGTCAGTCAGTCAGTCAGATAAACAGTCAGTCAGTCAGTCAGTCAGTCAGTCAGTCAGTCAGTCAGTCAGTCAGATAAACAGTCAGTCAGTCAGTCAGTCAGATAAACAGTCAGTCAGTCAGCCAGTCAGTCAGTCAGTCAGTCAGATAAACAGTCAGTCAGCCAGTCAGTCAGTCAGTCAGTCAGTCAGTCAGATAAACAGTCAGTCAGCCAGTCAGTCAGTCAGTCAGTCAGATAAACAGTCAGTCAGCCAGTCAGTCAGTCAGTCAGTCAGTCAGTCAGTCAGATAAACAGTCAGTCAGCCAGTCAGTCAGTCAGTCAGTCAGATAAACAGTCAGTCAGCCAGTCAGACAGTCAGTCAGTCAGTCAGTCAGTCAGTCAGTCAGTCAGTCAGTCAGACAGTCAGTCAGTCAGATAAACAGTCAGTCAGTCAGTCAGTCAGACAGTCAGTCAGTCAGTCAGATAAACAGTCAGTCAGTCAGTCAGTCAGTCAGTCAGATAAACAGTCAGTCAGTCAGTCAGTCAGTCAGTCAGTCAGTCAGTCAGTCAGTCAGTCAGTCAGATAAACAGTCAGTCAGATAAACACAAACTGATTTAGAAAGCCTACACACCTCTTAAAATTACAATTAAAAAAATATTTTACCAAAACATCGTATCTTTCTTGAAATTGTCACAGAAGATGTCATTTCTATTCTAGAAAGTTTCAATTGAACTAAAATACTTTTGCCTGAATGGAGAGAAGGGATGATTGGAGGTAGTCTATTTGTGGTGCTGTTTGCCCTATATCCTGGGAAGAAACTAACTTCATAAATAAATATGATATTATAATATAATATCATCCAGGTGATAGGGTGGGGGTGGACTAGCTTTGTGTCTCCAGGGCTCTGGGATGTGTTCCCTCCCTGTTCAGGGACCCTTTTGTTCTGTGATAAATTGACGTTGTCAGTTTCCCACGTTGCCGTGTTGTGGGGGTATCCTACAGGGAGCAGGAGACTCAACAACAACGCTTTTTCATTTGTTTTCTTTCCATTTTAGTTTTAGTTTTTTGTTGTACACACACACACACACACACACACACACACACACACACACACAGAAGCGCATACTCACACACACTACAGTAACTCTGAACTTCCAATTCTAACAGCAAACGTAACAAATTTATCCTATGGACTCATTCACCCCCCCCAGAACAGTGTCTTAGTATTGTTCTACTATAGAGGAGACTCAAAACAATTGTAACACCTTGAATGTCTCCAAACAGAACTAAGTTAGAGTGATGAAACGCCTATTCAGGTTCTCTTCCTGCTGGAAAGGTTTCATTATTTGCTCATTTTATGGGCAAATGTTTATTTTTTAAGGAGTGAAAGTGTTGTTGTTGTTGTTTTTTTTGGGGGGGGGGTTGGCTGTATATTTTTTTATACTGTCCTGAGCATTAATGTCCAAGAATTCAAACTATAATCATTTTTATTGTGGCAAGGGGGCACATTTAATGTCTGGACTTTTCGGATTAAAATCAATATTGTGATCCGACCGTCTTACAGACCTATAAATGTATGAATGATTAGGAGACAGGTGCGTGTTTCTTATATCAAAACTGACTGGCCTAGTTCAAGTGGTCTCTGAGCAATAAAAGACAAACAAAAAATGACAACTGCCCCCAGACTTCCACTATTTTATCTAGGATCAGCAATTCAGATTATTTGAGAGGTTTGAATTCAATGCATAGTGTGTCTATGATAGTCAAATTCTTCACACACACACAATCTGTGTGCCTTACAGTAGTTATAGCATGCGTCCCAAATAGCACCCTATTCCCTTTATAGAGCCCCATAGGGCTCTGGTTAAAAGTAGTGCACTATATAGGGAATAGGGTACTGTTTGGGATACAATCGCTAACTATTTTACTGGTCATACAAATAATGACTTGACGTATTTGCATATTCAGCTGAGAATGAAGAACAGACAGTGAGGTCATTTTGGAAACTGCCAAAGGATGCAAATACGATTCCAGTTTACATATGTGTAAAGTGGTTACATCCAACTAACAGCTCATCATTATCATCAACAAAGATCATTCTGTATTTACTATGTAATGACAAAGCATCTTTAAAAGTAGGGGACTTCCAATGCAACAATATTCCAATACAGAACATATTGCGAAAATAAAATGACAGACATTTTAATTTGTATAAAGTGGTTACATCCAACAAACAGTTGTCCTGTAGTGTTTTTTGGAAGTCAGTCATAATCAGCAATATATATAATGATATATTGACCATGTAATAACATAACATCACTAAATATCAGAGGTCCAATGCTAAAGAATAACCTCAGATCATGATTAACGCTGTGATGACGATGGGTGAACCGAGTTCTCATGGCGACTGATCGGAGCAGAGAACGGTGAATATAGAATCCATCCATGACACCTTTCCTCAAAATGATATTTTTCCCCCCATCAGCCATCAGAAAAGGAAATAAGCAAGTTTTGAAAATGTAACGTATCAAACTGTCTGCTGGTGGTGAAATACAGCACATCTAGCCAGAGGTGACCCAGAGCCAGGGCCAAGATTCCTAGTCTGCATCTCAAATGGCACCCTATTCCCTATGTAGTGCACTACTTTTGAACAGAGCCCCCCATAGGGACTAGGGTGCCATTTGGGACACAACCCAAGGCAGAAGTAGCAGCATGACATATCCTCATGGCCTTAAAGCCACGGTGCAGAAATCCACAGCCGAGGATGAATTCATCGCAACGACTACAACTTCAGCCTCTTCAGCTTGACGACTCTCTTTATGTAATCATTTTAATAATCGTTATACAGTGGGGGAAAAAAGTATTTAGTCAGCCACCAATTGTGCAAGTTCTCCCACTTAAAAAGATGAGAGAGGCCTGTAATTTTCATCATAGGTACACGTCAACTATGACAGACAAAATGAGAAAAGAAATCCAGAAAATGACATTGTAGGATTTTTATTGAATTTATTTGCAAATTATGGTGGAAAATAAGTATTTGGTCAATAACAAAAGTTTCTCAATACTTTGTTATATACCCTTTGTTGGCAATGACACAGGTCAAACGTTTTCTGTAAGTCTTCACAAGGTTTTCACACACTGTTGCTGGTATTTTGGCCCATTCCTCCATGCAGATCTCCTCTAGAGCAGTGATGTTTTGGGGCTGTTGCTGGGCAACACGGACTTTCAACTCCCTCCAAAGATTTTCTATGGGGTTGAGATCTGGAGACTGGCTAGGCCACTCCAGGACCTTGAAATGCTTCTTACGAAGCCACTCCTTCGTTGCCCGGGTGGTGTGTTTGGGATCATTGTCATGCTGAAAGACCGAGCCATGTTTCATCTTCAATGCCCTTGCTGATGGAAGGAGGTTTTCACTCAAAATCTCACGATACATGGCCCCATTCATTCTTTCCTTTACACGGATCAGTCGTCCTGGTCCCTTTGCAGAAAAACAGCCCCAAAGCATGATGTTTCCACCCCCATGCTTCACAGTAGGTATGGTGTTCTTTGGATGCAACTCAGCATTCTTTGTCCTCCAAACATGACGAGTTGAGTTTTTACCAAAAAGTTATATTTTGGTTTCATCTGACCATATGACATTATCTCAATCCTCTTCTGGATCATCCAAATGCACTCTAGCAAACTTCAGACGGGCCTGGACATGTACTGGCTTAAGCAGGGGGACACGTCTGGCACTGCAGGATTTGAGTCCCTGGCGGCGTAGTGTGTTACTGATGGTAGGCTTTGTTCCTTTGGTCCCAGCTCTCTGCAGGTCATTCACTAGGTCCCCCTGTGTGGTTCTGGGATTTTTGCTCACCGTTCTTGTGATCATTTTGACCCCACGGGGTAAAGATCTTGCGTGGAGCCCCAGATCGAGGGAGATTATCAGTGGTCTTGTATGTCTTCCATTTCCTAATAATTGCTCCCACAGTTGATTTCTTCAAACCAAGCTGCTTACCTATTGCAGATTCAGTCTTCCCAGCCTGGTGCAGGTCTACAATTTTGTTTCTGGTGTCCTTTGACAGCTCTTTGGTCTTGGCCATAGTGGAGTTTGGAGTGTGACTGTTTGAGGTTGTGGACAGGTGTCTTTTATACTGATAACAAGTTCAAACAGGTGCCATTAATACAGGTAACGAGTGGAGGACAGAGGAGCCTCTTAAAGAAGAAGTTACAGGTCTGTGAGAGCCAGAAATCTTGCTTGTTTGTAGGTGACCAAATACTTATTTTCCACCATAATTTGCAAATAAATTCATTTAAAATCCTACAATGTGATTTTCTGGAGAAAAAAAATCTCAATTTGTCTGTCATAGTTGACGTGTACCTATGATGAAAATTACAGGCCTCTCTCATCTTTTTAAGTGGGAGAACTTGCACAATTGGTGGCTGACTAAATACTTTTTCCCCCCACTGTACCTATACCATACCCTGACTTAACTAAATACACTGTTAGAAAACCCACTACTGAGAAATACCCTGACTCAACTAAATACACTGTTAGAATACCCACTACTGAGAAATACCCTGACTTAACTAAATACACTGTTAGAATACCCACTACTGAGAAATACCCTGACTCAACTAAATACACTGTTAGAATACCCACTACTGAGAAATACCCTGACTTAACTAAATACACTGTTAGAATACCCACTACTGAGAAATACCCTGACTTAACTAAATACACTGTTAGAATAACCACTACTGAGAAAGGAAATGAACCCTTAAAAAAAGACTATCCTCTATAAAGCCAAGGCATTTCTTCATATTCAAATAAATGGCTGCAATTTACATTTCATTCAAAATCCATCAAGATCATTTAGGTTAAACCATGTTCCAGCCAGCAGCAAAGAGACAAATAGCCGTATTATCTAAACCATTTAACACTCCGAAATGGGAGCCAGTCCTAATCAAACTTACGTGATCAGACAATTCAAGCACAATAGGCCAGGCCCATTACCACAACTTCAAAGAGGCCTAATCTGTCAAAGAAATGTAATTTAGTCGTTGAAAATGTCTTTATATTTCTGAGTAGGATGAGACGGACTCCAACTGGCATCTCCTTTCTTTCTTTTTTAATATATATATAAATATATAAATATAAATACTCTACCGGTCAAAAGTTTTAGAACAGCTACTCATTCAAGGGTTTTTCTTTATTTTTACTATTTTCTACATTGTAGAAAAATAGTGAAGACATCAAAACTATGAAATAACACATATGGAACCAAAAAAAGCGTTAAACAAATCAAAATATATTTTATATTTTATATTCTTGAAATAGCCACCCTTGAATGAGTAGGTGTTCTAAAACTTTTGACCGGTAGTGTATATTTTTGTATCATGAGAATTGTCCAGGAGATGAACAGTTGCATACTGAAAACAGAGGTAGAGCACAGGGCCCTGAGGTGGTCTGCTCTCAGTTTACTGTGTTGCTACTGTCTATTGGTTTAAACGGCCTAAAAGACATGTCCTTCTCTCCTCCTAATGCAGCAGAGGAGTAGTTACACTATACTTGTTGGTCCATTTCCTCTGGTTTGGATGAGGAATAGTTATACAGACAGACAGACAGACAGACAGACAGACAGACAGACAGGCAGGCAGGCAGGCAGACAGGCAGGCAGGCAGGCAGGCAGGCAGGCAGGCAGGCAGGCAGGCAGGCAGGCAGACAGGCAGGCAGGCAGGCAGGCAGGCAGGCAGGCAGACAGACAGGTTGATGGTCTCTGAGTGTTTACCGGCTCTAAAGGTAGAGAAGACCATGAAAAATAAATTTCCCTCAAATCACCTTGGCCTTTACTCTCTCTGCCAGGGCTTTAGAGTGTATTTATAACGTACCAAGGAGTGAAGCCTTTTTTTTTTTAAAGCATATCGGTCCGTAAGAGAAAAGTGAATTGCATGTTTCAGGTGAATAAAATGCACGTTAGGGTAGATTTTCTAAACTAGTTACTAATGGGCCGAAAGGGTTATGCCTGAGGGAAGCCAGAGCCAGGGCAGGGGCCAGTCTCTCCAGGGAAGGAACAGGGGCAGAGGTCAGGGAATAAACTATCCAATTCCAGGGCCATACTGAGGGAATACCCCAGGTCCATGGTGACCTTACTGTACATCAAAGAAATTATCCCAGACCAAAACAACCATGACAACATGCTAGTTATTATCCAGCCTCGTCTCAAGACAACATGCTAGTTATTATCCAGCCTCGTCTCATGACAATATGCTAGTTATTATCCAGCCTCGTCTCAGGACAACATGCTAGTTATTATCCAGCCTCGTCTCATGACAACATGCTAGTTATTATCCAGCCTCGTCTCAGGACAACATGCTAGTTATTATCCAGCCTCGTCTCAGGACAACATGCTAGTTATTATCCAGCCTCGTCTTAGGACAACATGCTAGTTATTATCCAGCCTCGTCTCAGGACAACATGCTAGTTATTATCCAGCCTCGTCTCAGGACAACATGCTAGTTATTATCCAGCCTCGTCTCAGGACAACATGCTAGTTATTATCCAGCCTCGTCTCAGGACAACATGCTAGTTATTATCCAGCCTCGTCTCAGGACAACATACTAGTTATTATCCAGCCTCGTCTCAGGACAACATGCTAGTTATTATCCAGCCTCGTCTCAGGACAACATGCTAGTTATTATCCAGCCTCGTCTCAGGACAACATGCTAGTTATTATCCAGCCTCGTCTCAGGACAACATGCTAGTTATTATCCAGCCTCGTCTCAGGACAACATGCTAGTTATTATCCAGCCTCGTCTCAGGACAACATGCTAGTTATTATCCAGCCTCGTCTCAGGACAACATGCTAGTTATTATCCAGCCTCGTCTCATGACAACATGCTAGTTATTATCCAGCCTCGTCTCATGACAACATGCTAGTTATTATCCAGCCTCGTCTCAAGACAACATGCTAGTTATTATCCAGCCTCGTCTCATGACAACATGCTAGTTATTATCCAGCCTCGTCTCATGACAACATGCTAGTTATTATCCAGCCTCGTCTCATGACAACATGCTAGTTATCATCCAGCCTTGTCTCATGACAATATGCTAGTTATTATCCAGCCTCGTCTCAAACAAAACATGCTAGTTATTATCCAGCCTCGTCTCATGACAACATGCTAGTTATTATCCAGCCTCGTCTCATGACAACATGCTAGTTATTATCCAGCCTCGTCTCGTGACAACATGCTAGTTATTATCCAGCCTCGTCTCGTGACAACATGCTAGTTATTATCCAGCCTCGTCTCGTGACAACATGCTAGTTATTATCCAGCCTCATCTCATGACAACATGCTAGTTATTATCCAGCCTCGTCTCATGACAACATGCTAGTTATTATCCAGCCTCATCTCATGACAATATGCTAGTTATTATCCAGCCTCGTCTCAGGACAACATGCTAGTTATTATCCAGCCTCGTCTCATGACAACATGCTAGTTATTATCCAGCCTCGTCTCAATCAAATCAAATGTTATTTGTCACATGCGCCGAATACAACAGGTGTAGACCTTACAGTGAAATGCTTACTTACAAGCCCTCAACCAACAATGCAGTTTTAAGAAAGAATACCAACAACAACAAAAAAATCACTAAAAAATATAATATCAAATAATACTAAATAAAAGTAACAAATAATTAAAGAGCAGCAGTAAAAATAACAATAGCGAGGCTATATACAGGGGGTACCGGTACAGAGTCAATGTGTGGGGGCACCGGTTAGTCCAGGTAATTGAGGGGGCAATGCAAATAGTCTGGGTAGCCATTTGATTAGATGTTCAGGAGTCTTATGGCTTGGGGGTAGAAGCTGTTTAGAAGCCTCTTGGACCTAGACTTGGCGCTCCGGTACCGCTTGCCGTGCGGTAGCAGAGAGAACAGTCTATGACTTGGGTGGCTGGAGTCTTTGACCATTTTTAGGGCCTTCCTCTGACACCGCCTGGTATAGAGGTCCTGGATGGCAGGAAGCTTGGCCCCAGTGATGTACTGGGCCGTACGCACTACCCTCTGTAGCGCCTTGTGGTCGGAGGCCGAGCAGTTGCCATACAGTGGCTTGTGAAAGTATTCACCCCACTTGGCATTTTTCCTATTTTGTTGCCTTACAACCTGGAATTAAAATTGATTTTTGGGGGGTTTGTATCATTTGATTTACACAACATGCCTACCACTTTGAAGAAGCATAATATTTTTTATTGTGAAACAAACAAGAAATAAGACCAAAAAAAAAGAAAACTTGAGCGTGCATAACTATTCACCACCCCCACAAAGTCAATACTTTGTAGAGCCAACTTTTGCAGCAATTACAGCTGCAAGTCTCTTGGGGTATGTCTCTATAAGCTTGGCACGTCTAGCCACTGGGATTTTTGCCCATTCTTCAAGGCAAAACTGCTCCAGCTCCTTCAAGTTGGATGGGTTCCGCTGGTGTACAGCAATCTTTAAGTCATACCACAGATTCTCAATTGGATTGAGGTCTGGGCTTTGACTAGGTGCCCCTTGCTTAGTGGTGTTGCAGACTCTGGGGCCTTTCAGAACAGGTGTATATATACTGAGATCATGTGACACTTAGATTGCACACAGGTGGACTTTATTTAACTAATTATGTGACTTGTGAAGGTAATTGGTTGCACCAGATCTTATTTAGGGGCTTCATAGCAAAGGGGGTGAATACATATGCACGCACCACTTTTCCGTTTGAATTTTTTTTTAATTTTTTTGAAACAAGTTATTTTTTTCATTTCACTTCACCAAATTTGACTATTTTGTGTATGTCCATTACATGAAATCCAAATAAAAATCAATTTAAATTACATCGGCTGTCAGACCAACAGGCTCCGAGACAGCATCCACTCCCAAGCCATAAAACTGCTAATTAGTTAATTAATGGTTACCCAGACTATCTGCATATCTTGCACTGACTCTATGCAAACTCACAAGACTATATATACACACTATACACTTACTCATTCACTCACTCACTCACAAATTCACATACACTATATACATGCACACACAACACACGCATACCCACATATCACACACACACGCACGCATACTCTCACACACACACGTTCACTTTACCCTGCCTTCATGTACATATCTGGGGAACGCTGGCCTACGACGTGTCTCTGAGGTGTGCCCGTCCTCCTCCTCCTCCCATCTCCCCTCCTCCAGACCTCCTCTCATCTCCTCCCCCCTCCCTTCCCCTCCTCCCTCTTTCCTCTATGAGCCCAGACCTCCTTCTCCCCTGTTCCCCACTGATCCCTCCCCCTCAGCCAGTCAGCTGTGATTGTTGCATTTATCACCAACATCAACGGTCCTCGAGGGCAACACAAAGACAAACACTGGAAATCTATTTCATGCCAACAAATAAAAAGAACAGGGCAAAATGTATTTCTATCAGATATCAAATGATGTCAAATTTGTCACATGCGCCGAATTCAACGGGTGTAGACTTTACTAGACGTTACGTGCCCTTCCCAGCGAAGCAGAGTAAAAACATAAAATAGTAACACAAGAAGAACAAAATACACAAGAATGGAGCTATATACAGGAAGTACCAGATCAATGTAGAGCTATATACAGGGAGTACCAGATCAATGTGGAGCTATACACAGGGAGTACCAGATCAATGTGGAGCTATATACAGGGATACCAGTACCAGATCAATGTGGAGCTATATACAGGAAGTACCAGATCAATGTGGAGCTATATACAGGAAGTACCAGATCAATGTGGAGCTATATACAGGAAGTACCAGATCAATGTGGAGCTATATACAGGAAGTACCAGATCAATGTGGAGCTATATACAGGAAGTACCAATACCAGATCAATGTGGAGCTATATACAGGGAGTACCAATACCAGATCAATGTGGAGCTATATACAGGAAGTACCAGATCAATGTGGAGCTATATACAGGGAGTACCAGTACCAGATCAATGTGGAGCTATATACAGGGAGTACCAGTACCAGATCAATGTGGAGCTATATACAGGGAGTACCAGTACCAGATCAATGTGGAGCTATATACAGAGAGTACCTACCAGATCAATGTGGAGCTATATACAGGAAGTACCAGTACCAGATCAATATGGAGCTATATACAGGGAGTACCAGTACCAGATCAATGTCGAGATATATACAGGGAGTACCAGTACCAGATCAATGTGGAGCTATATACAGGAAGTACCAGTACCAGATCAATGTCGAGCTATATACAGGGAGTACCAGTACCAGATCAATGTGTATAGTGTGTATATATAGTCTTGTGAGTTTGCATAGAGTCAGTGCAAGATATGCAGATAGTCCAGGTAACCATTCAGTAACTAATTAGCAGTCTTATGGCTTTGGAGTGGATGCTGTCTTGGAGCCTGTTGGTCTGACAGTCGATGTTCCGGTACCGTTTGCCGGACGGTAGCAGAGTGAACAGTCTATGTCTTCGGTGGCTGGAGTCTTTGCCAATTTTTCGGGCCTTCCTCTGACACCGCCTGATATAGAGGTCCTGGATGGCAGGAAGCTTGGCCCCAGTGATGTACTGGGCTGTCTGCACCACCCTCTGTAGCACCATGAGATCGAGGGCGGTGCAGTCGCCATTCCAAGCGGTGATGCAGCCAGTCAAGATGCTCTCGATGGTGCAGCTGTAGAACTTTTTGAGGATCTGAGGGCCCCATGCCAAATCTTTTCAGCCTTCTTAGGGGGCTGTGCGGGTGTTTGTAGACTATGTTAAGTCCTTAGTGATGTGGATGCCAAGGAACTCGAAGCTCTCAACTCGCTCTACTACAGCCCTGTCGACGTCTCCAGTCTTTCTCCTATAGTCCACCATCAAGCTCCTTGGTCTTATCAACATGAGAGTGAAATGAGATTAGGGAATCACGTATTGTGAGCTACTGTATGTTTCTCCATGCAAGGAGCAACGCAGTGCACTTCAATTTTTTCAGCCCTGGGCAATTATTCGTTTAGCGAGGATCCAATATCTCCCTCCCTGCTTTAGGAATGCCCACTATGTAGGGAATCTAAGCAGAGATGGCTGTCTCCTTTCCTTCTCTATATAAGGAAGAAACAACAGCCTGGGGGTTTAGACAAACCCTTTTCTGTTTATCCATCTATCTCTGTTCTGTTCATTCCCTCTCTCTATCACACAGATCTATCCCCTCTCCTCTCCTCTGTTCTGTTCATTCCCTCTCTCTATCACACAGATCTATCCCCTCTCCTCTCCTCTGTTCTGTTCATTCCCTCTCTCTATCACACAGATCTATCCCCTCTCCTCTCCTCTCCTCTGTTCTGTTCATTCCCTCTCTCTATCACACAGATCTATCCCCTCTCCTCTCGTCTCCTCTCCCCTGTTCACTCCCTCTCTCTATCACACAGATCTATCCCCTCTCCTCTCGTCTCCTCTCCCCTGTTCACTCCCTCTCTCTATCACACAGATCTATCCCCTCTCCTCTCCTCTGTTCTGTTCATTCCCTCTCTCTATCACACAGATCTATCCCCTCTCCTCTCGTCTCCTCTCCCCTGTTCACTCCCTCTCTCTATCACACAGATCTATCCCCTCTCCTCTCGTCTCCTCTCCCCTGTTCACTCCCTCTCTCTATCACACAGATCTATCCCCTCTCCTCTCCTCTGTTCTGTTCACTCCCTCTCTCTATCACACAGATCTATCCCCTCTCCTCTCGTCTCCTCTCCCCTGTTCACTCCCTCTCTCTATCACACAGATCTATCCCCTCTCCTCTCCTCTGTTCTGTTCACTCCCTCTCTCTATCACACAGATCTATCCCCTCTCCTCTCGTCTCCTCTCCCCTGTTCACTCCCTCTCTCTATCACACAGATCTATCCCCTCTCCTCTCGTCTCCTCTCCCCTGTTCACTCCCTCTCTCTATCACACAGATCTATCCCCTCTCCTCTCGTCTCCTCTCCCCTGTTCATTCCCTCTCTCTATCACACAGATCTATCCCCTCTCCTCTCGTCTCCTCTCCCCTGTTCACTCCCTCTCTCTATCACACAGATCTATCCCCTCTCCTCTCGTCTCCTCTCCCCTGTTCACTCCCTCTCTCTATCACACAGATCTATCCCCTCTCCTCTCGTCTCCTCTCCCCTGTTCACTCCCTCTCTCTATCACACAGATCTATCCCCTCTCCTCTCGTCTCCTCTCCCCTGTTCATTCCCTCTCTCTATCACACAGATCTATCCCCTCTCCTCTCGTCTCCTCTCCCCTGTTCACTCCCTGTAATAATAATAATAATATGCCATTTAGCAGACGCTTTTATCCAAAGCGACTTACAGTCATGCGTGCATAATTTTTTTTGTGTATGGGTGGTCCCGGGGATCGAACCCACTACCTTGGCGTTACAAGCGCCGGGCTCTACCAGTTGAGCTACAGAGGACCACCTGTCTCTATCACAAAGTACAGGAATAGCCTCTAAAACAGATAAATAGGCCTACAGTAGAGATACAGTAGATATGAGTTATGTTGACACCAAGTGCACATTCCTGACATTATTTTCTCCCACAATACTTTACCGTAGGTATGAGGCACTTTTCTGCTTCCGTTTTCCGACGCCAAACCCACCACTGGTGGTCAAAGAGCTCTATTTTCATGTCATCTGACCTTATCAAACTCCAGGCGATGTTAAACGGCATTGGCACTTGGATTTGAACCGGTGCTGTGGTCAGATGACATGAAAATAGAGTTCTTTGGCCACGCACACCAGAGGTGGATTTGGCGTTGAAAAAACGGAAGGAAAAAAAGTACCTCATACTTTTATATGGTGGTGGATCTCTGATGTTATGGGTCTATTTTGCTCCCACTGGTTCTGGGGCCCTTGTTAAGGTCAACGACATTTTAGCCAAAATCCTGGTTGCCTCTGCCAGGAGGCTGACTGACACAAGTCGATCTTCCAATAAGACAATAACCCCAAGCACTAATCAAACTCCACAAAGAAATGGTTAATTGACAACAAAATCAACATTTTGCAATGGCCTTCTCAGTCTCCGGACCTGTCGTTTTGAATCGAAGAGGGCAGTCTATTAGAGCAGACTGTCACGATCGTCGGGAACAGAGGAGGACCAAGGCGCAGCGTGGAATGCAAACATATTTATTAATTGATGATCACACGAACAAAACAACAAAACGAAAACGTGACGTCCCTGGTTACATTCACAAACCAACACGGAACAAGAAATCACACCAAATGAATGCCTAACGGCTACCTAAGTATGACTCCCAATCAGAGACAACGAGCTACAGCCGTCTCTGATTGGGAGCCACCCTGGCCAACATAGATATACAAAACCAGAACAAACACAAATGAAAACTCACACCCTGGCTCAACATACTAGAGTCCCTAGAGCCAGGGCATGTCACAGACGAAGGATATCAACGATCTGAAAAGATTCTGTATGGAGTAATGGATCGAAGATCCCTCCCAACGTGTTCTACAATCTCATAAAACATTCTAGAAAAAGGCTCAGTGTCGTTATCCTCGCAAGTGGAGGGTGCTGGACTATTGATAACAGGGGGCCAATCATTTTAACCCTATCTTTTTTAGATTATTTTTTTATTACTCGTTAAATAACATCTTTTCTCTGAGCAATTGTATTTGTATAAAATAATAACATTTCCCCATTTATTTTTTGTTGCATATAAAATAGTAATAATACAGCTCAGTATTTCTATTATTTATTTTACAAAATAAATGCAAATATGTACAGCTACGTCTCGGTAACTACATCAGGGGCATTCTGTACCTGCAAGCTATTATTAACCTGACGACCAACGTCTACTGTGTATGGTAATACCAAGCATTATTAAAAACTAATCAATTACAGAAAAAGTATTCTTAAATTAGAGACCACTGACAAAAAACATTTGCTAGTCAAGAAAATTAAACGTAAATAAAAAGACAGTACAATCTTGCTGAAACTGCATCACAAATGGCACCCTGTTTACATTTACATTTACATTTTAGTCATTTAGCAGACGCTCTTATCCAGAGCGACTTACAGGAGCAATTAGGGTTAAGTGCCTTGCTTAAGGGCACATCGACAGATTTTTCACCTAGTCGGCTCGGGGATTAGAACCAGCGACCTTTCGGTTACTGGCACAACGCTCTTACCCACTAAGCTACCTGCCGCCCTAACCCCTGTATAGGGCACTACTTTAGACCAGGGACCATGGGAATACAATAGGGAAGAGGGTGACATTTGGGACGCACTTCATCATGTAACATCAACTGGATCGATGCCAGGGGTCTGTTTCTGTCTGTTTAACAAACAAGCTCCAAAATACATCAGGGGGCTTTGTCCCAAATGGCACCCTCTTCCATACATCGTGGCACTACTTTTGATCAGACCCCCCTATAGGCCTCCGGTCAAAAGGAGTGCACTATATAGGGAATAGGGTGCCATTTGGGACGCTGTCCAAGTCTCTGCTTGTTCCCTTCTTTTTATTACAGCTCAGAGCTCTGAGCAGCATGTAGTATCTAGACATCGTTACAATCTAGTTAAACTGCTGCTGATGGGAGATGTCGTTTTTGGGCCCACAACAACTACAGCATCTGAATGTCCTGGCTCTGGCCTGAACATTTGACATTTTAGTCATTTAGTAGACGCTCTTATCCAGAGCGACTTACAGTTAGTGAGTGCATAAATTTTTCATACTGCCCCCCCCCCCCCGTGGGAAACGAACCCACAACCCTGGCGTTGCAAGCGCCATGCTCTACCAACTGAGCTACGGGGGACTTGATATTGTGAAATTCCACATGACCCTTTAAACCTGAAGAAAATGTTAATAAAATAGGCCTAAACTTTTATTTATTTATATCTGAAAAGGGAGAGTACTGCCATTTGTTTTGGCATAAGTTAAACAACTTACTGTTGTTACAACTTGTGGAAAATAAATCATAATTATCAACACATGTTATTATCACCACAATAGTTATGTTATTATCACCACAATAGTTATGTTATTATCACCACAATAGTTATGTTATTATCACCACAATAGTTATGTTATTATCACCACAATAGTTATGTTATTATCACCACAATAGTTATGTTATTATCACCACAATAGCCAAACTGCACATGTTATTTTCAGTATAGGAGGGAAAGAAGAAAAGCCCATTTATAAAGGCCTTATACTGCCATATAATAAATACAGTTGCAATTTAAAGTTTAGCTGTGTATTTCATTGCCATTTCCTTTTTAGAAAATAGCAGACGTAACATTTGCACTGACTAGTATAAAATGCTTTTAAATGCTTACACAATGTGTCCCTAAAAGCGCTACCATCCCGGGGAGGCTGGGTCCTGTAAAGGACAGACAGATGGAGCTCAGCTCAAACCTGTTTGGATGTTTTTCCTTCTCAATTACTCAGTTTTCGCTCTCACTGACTCTTGTTGACTAGACCAACAAATGAAAGTTGGAGCGATCGGGGGAGGGAGGGATTTAGACGATTACAGGCCGCTCTCATGAATTTGAGCATCTTATGTGGGGTGGATCTCTTTGACGTCAACAGTAATGACCTCCAGGCCACCGTAGGGCCGGTCTGAGGTGACCTCTGTGGCTTGAAGTCTCTGTACTAAAGGCCTGCACTGACCTCCAAGGTCATGTCAAGGTGAAAGGTCATACAGGTGATGGGTTTCACTTTTTATTTACATTTTAGTAATTTGCAGTCAGTGCATTCAACTCAGGTAGGATAGACAACCACATATCACAGTCATTTCAAGTAAAACCTTTTTTTTTTTAAGCAGCTATTAGTGCAAGTAAGAAAGAGAGTGTTTATCAAAATAGTGGATATTAGTGGTTAATAGTGATGTTTACTTTGTCCTATATACAGTATCTATAGCACTCTATTAGGACGTATACCGGGGGATTTGGAAATAGCCACAGGATGGTTTTTCCAATACTGTTGATACCATTGAAACTATTTCTTATAAGTTTTTCTATACATTTTAATATTTGTAGCTACTTTTTAAGTAATTACCTGCAGTCAACTTGTGCAATACGTTAGGAGATAAATCAGATCGCGTTCTCATTTCACCTGTCACATGATTTTACATTATGAAGCTTACTGTACTGTTCCCAGAACAGTTGAGCCAGTCACGTGTTTGTTTGTAAATAACACAACGGGAGAAAGCAGGAGCAGGTGAGTCCAGCTGAGTTTTGACAGGGGTCGCGTTTTATATTGAAAGTCAAGTGTTTTTTTGCTTCAACAGAGTGATCAGGGACGTGCAATTATAGTTTTCCTTCACAGCAAATAAATTAGTGCAACACATTCGGCATAAAACAGCTTCATTTTCATCAGATGAAGTGCAACGCTATTTGGATGCCAGTAGACTAAATGAGCTGACAATGAAAAAGCAAGGTCTTATTTGCAAAAAAAACTATGTTTATCATAGAAAGAATGTAGCCAGCTACATTTCCTACGTTTTTCCTTAAAGTTAATCTAGCATTTTACCAGAGAAAAGTAGGCTGGTTACACCGAGAAAAGTAGCTAGACATCAGTCGGAGCGCTGTCTGCTGACAGAATGCCCGTTAGTGAATTCTCATCCGAGTTTAGAAGTGAAACTGAAGCACAGAGTTAGTCTGATGCTGATCAGAAATTACAGGAAGAAGCATTTTAGATCTGTGTTTACAAAACGCAGCAAGATATTTATTGCGCGTTTTATACTTTTTTTCCTGCGTGAAAAACGAAGAATTCTGCATTAACATGACCCCTAAGTGGCTGAATTAATTAATATTGTGTTGGCTTTCTGCCGTGTTTGAGAAGTCAAAGCCCTTTGGATCAGTTATCTGTCCAGCTGCTATCTCTTGATTTCCTTGCTATTTTCTCCTCTCTGTTCTGGGCCCGTCTGCTCCTCCGCCCTCTTCTCCGAGCAGAGCAGGCAGGTCCGTTGCCCTAGCGACTCCGAGCAGAGCAGGCAGGCCCGTTGCCCTAGCGACTCTGAGCAGAGCAGGCAGGTCCGTTGCCCTAGCGACTCCAAGCAGAGCAGGCAGGCCCGTTGCCCTAGCGACTCCAAGCAGAGCAGGCAGGTCCGTTGCCCTAGCGACTCCAAGCAGAGCAGGCAGGCCCATTGCCCTAGCGACTCCAAGCAGAGCAGGCAGGCCCGTTGCCCTAGCGACTCCAAGCAGAGCAGGCAGGCCCATTGCCCTAGCGACTCTGAGCAGAGCAGGCAGGCCCGTTGCCCTAGCGACTCCGAGCAGAGCAGGCAGGCCCGTTGCCCTAGCGACTCCGAGCAGAGCAGGCAAGCTCGTTGCCCTAGCGACTCCAGACTCCACATAGACACAGCGTGTACACATGCTGCTGCTTCCAGAGACAGTACTGTTCATTTGCACAAGGTCTCTCGTTCACATTCGCTTGTAAATGTCCAAACTCACCAAAAATTACATTCGGTTGCTCTTACCTATATATGTATAACTTTATGAGCCGGACTTCCTGTCTTTGCAATTATGATTTTTTTCGTTTGTGCTCGTTAGCATATTTAGCTAGCAGCTTCCATGGAAATTCGCTATTACTTGTGCTAATTTTGTGGTTTTTGGAGCCCCTAACCATTTCTTTGTGGACTAAGCTGGTAATACCGTAAATCCCAGGATGAGAGAAGGACGGTATGACGATATGAAAATCTGGATACCGCCCAACCCTACACTCTATACCACACAGTGCCAATTGGTCCCCAGTCAGTCCAAGCTGGGTCATTTACAGATTCTGAGGCTGACCATTTAAGAGCCTGGTCTAAAGTAGTGCACTAAATAGGGAACAGGGTGCCATTCTCTGGTCCAAAGTAGTGCACTATATAGGGAACAGGGTGCCATTCTCTGGTCTAAAGTAGTGCACTATATAGGGAATAGGGTGCCATTCTCTGGTCTAAAGTAGTGCACTAAATAGGGAACAGGGTGCCATTTGGGACGCACCCACTGTCACATACAGGGGAGAATAGGGCAAACATAATGTGTGAAGGCCTTTAAATAAGCTTTAATGCCTCTTAGTGAAGCCCTGCCTGAAACCCTTCCCTCCCTCCATCCCTCCCTCTATCCATCCATCCCTTCTCCATCCATCCATCCCTCCCTCCCTCCCTCCCTCCCTCCCTCCCTCCCTCCCTCCCCTCCCCTCCCCTCTCTCTATCCATCCCTCCCTCCCTCCATCCCCTCCTCCCTCCCTCCCTCCCTCCCTCCCTCCCTCCCTCCCTCCCTCCCTCCCTCCCTCCCTCCCTCCCTCCCTCCCCTCCCCTCTCCTCTCCTCCCCTCTCTCTATCCATCCCTCCCTCCCTCCCTCCCTCCATCCCCTCCCCTCCCTCCCTCCCCTCCCTCCATCCCCTCCCTCCCTCCCTCCCCTCCCCCCTTCTCCTATTTCCTTTTAATAGCATTGCGGTTGCGTTAAAACCCAAATCTTCCAGCAGCATTAATACCCCAGACAACACTCACTCTAAACCTTTGGGTCCCATTTGGCTAAGCCTCAGCTTTTAGTTTTTGTTAGTTTGTTTAATGGTAGAACCAACCCAATATAGCTTTAATCCAAAACAGTCTGATTGTAGTCTGATTGACTGCTACTATAGACCTTGTGTGCAGTAGATGGTTTCCAGTTAGCTTGGCTACCGCTAAGGCTAACTGGTCAGGTGGACTTAGCTAGGATGAGGATGATGATGACGCTAAACTATGATCATCTCACTATTGCTCCAGATCTTTAGCCGAAATAGTGAAATGGGCAGCTTTCCCATACAGTCTAGTGAGGCTACAGCTTTTAAAGCCAGAAAGAATCTAATCTAGATCCCAAATACCCACTGCCAGCCAGCCTGCCTGGTTACCACTAATCACTGTCTGTAGAGAGAGAGAGAGGGGAACACCTAACTCTTACATTTAATTACAGCTATGGAGCTTCATGAATGGTGATTTTATATGTTTACTTTATATTATTTATGAATGTATTCATTTAAATTATTGATTTATTTAACACGATAACTCTGAGATGTAATGACAGCACAGAGCGCTTTAGTATATAGGCCTTAATAATGAAGGGACAAGTTATACACTATTGTATTATGTATTATACATTTGATACATTATTCCATAAAATGCATATATATAATTTTATTATTTAACAAGGCAAGTCAATTATTAAAAACGTAAGTAAACATAATGCTTTCTACAGTAATAACGTAAAAGCCATAGCATGAAAGCAACCCAACCAACCAGCTTACATCATTTTTTTCCATTAGCATTAAATTACAGTACGTGGATCCTTTAATTAATGTTGTCATTAACATCAAGGACATATAGTATGTTGTAGGGCTGTACTAGGTAATAAACAGGACATACAGTATGTAGGTGTACCAAAACATTCAAGGGCCATTTTCTGAAAAGTCGGGTTACAGGTTTATCAACTTTCAAAGCAGAATTACTTTCCCATTGTTCATTAACTGCAGTGTATGATATACTATTTTGTAGCTATGAGTCTCTACTTTTATCCTATGTAAAAAAAAAAAAGACAGACTTCATCCTCCCTACACGTCTGATTAATAAATATAACAGGAAACCTGTTCGAACACCATGCACAGATTTCCTTTAAACTGATTCCCAAAACAAAATAAAGACTAATATTCAGCTGACCTAAAAAACAAAAGACCTATGACTTTGTCAAACTTCCCTTAGTGAACGGATAACCTTGAGCTGTGAACTATAACCTTCTGCAATATCAAACCAGTCATTTGTTCAATAATACTAAATAAAGACTTTAATATCCAACGTACCTCTCGGCGTGTAAAATGTCTTTATTTTTTCAGTTCTACCTATTTCAACCTTTTCCTCTTCATAATTAAGTTTGGGAGCCAAATCCCGTCTAAGTTAAAAGGCAACGTTAACAATGGATGTAGAATTACATCTGAATGCCAATAATACTCCGCTGTAAATGGTCATTTACATTCTCTTTTCAACCCATAACACTTTGCTCCCGTAGTTAATATCCTGTGATGATTCTCCCCAGGCTTCACCAGCCCACGTTTCCCCCTCCATTGTGAAGTGTAATAAGACTAACACTTCCTATTACCAACCACACTTATAAGAAGCTTTTAAATCAATTCCTTATATAACAGACTTTCAGGAAGAAAAGAAAAAACTAACTCTAACTTTTTTAATACTCTTTTTAAAATAACAGTGAAAAACAACTGATCTCTCACTCAAACTGTTTTTTCTTTGTATTTTAAAAGTAAGGATCTGATAGAAACAGCAGTTTTGATAGGTGTTGATACAGCACATTCTAAATTCTCTGTCTTTCTATGATTACATTTGTTTACCAAAAATTGTTTAAAAAAAATATAAAATAAATGTGGCTTGGACATGATCTTACTGTTGACCAACATTGCTACAGAGGACAAACGTGTCCCAAATGGCACCCTATTCCCTATATAAAAGGCACTACTGTACTTTTAACCAGGGGTCCATAGGGATCTGGTCAAAAAGTAGTGCGCTATTTAGGGAATAGGGCGTAATTTAGGGAATAGGGCGTAATTTAGGGAACAGGGCGTAATTTAGGGAATAGGGCGTAATTTAGGGAATAGGGCGTAATTTAGGGAACAGGGCTTCATTTAGGGAATAGGGCGTAATTTAGGGAATAGGGCGTAATTTAGGGAATAGGGCGTAATTTAGGGAATAGGGCGTAATTTGCGACGCACACAAAGGCTTGGTAACGAGAGAGAGAGCATTAGAGGAAGTATACACTATATGAAAAGATTTGAATCTTTCTAAAAACCAGACTGCTTTCCTAACTCCTGCTGTGGCTCGTCACCACACATATTTTACAATTGAGATCGTTTATATATATATATATATATATATATATATATATTATTGTAGGACTAATCCCTAAACCCTAAATACACACAAACATATCACGCACTCTACTATTACTCTCTAATATAACCTACTGCTGGTGAAGTCACTGTCTTTTACTGTTAACTTTCACTGTTTTGTCAAATGTAAATGCCATAACAATTATTTTATTTGCTGCTTTTCTTTTTCACATACTAACGATTTAAACATATTTAAATATATAAATAATGACAGCTTTTCTCTCTGATCCCTGTAGACTGTGTTGTTAGCTGTAGGGCTTTCCCCTCTGATCCCTGTAGACTGTGTTGTTAGCTGTAGGGCTTTCCCCTCTGATCCCTGTAGACTGTGTTGTTAGCTGTAGGGCTTTCCCCTCTGATCCCTGTAGACTGTGTTGTTAGCTGTAGGGCTTTCCCCTCTGATCCCTGTAGACTGTGTTGTTAGCTGTAGGGCTTTCCCCTCTGATCCCTGTAGACTGTGTTGTTAGCTGTAGGGCTTTCCCCTCTGATCCCTGTAGACTGTGTTGTTAGCTGTAGGGCTTTCCCCTCTGATCCCTGTAGACTGTGTTGTTAGCTGTAGGGCTTTCCCCTCTGATCCCTGTAGACTGTGTTGTTAGCTGTAGGGCTTTCCCCTCTGATCCCTGTAGACTGTGTTGTTAGCTGTAGGGCTTTCCCCTCTGATCCCTGTAGACTGTGTTGTTAGCTGTAGGGCTTTCCCCTCTGATCCCTGTAGACTGTGTTGTTAGCTGTAGGGCTTTCCCCTCCGATCCCTGTAGGCAACATTGTTAGCTTTGAGCATCATCATGCATTGGCAGGTCAATATATTGGCTTTGTATTTTGCCAACAAATCACACCTCTATAAACCCGACTTGCATGGGGCTAACCCGACTATGGCCTGGCATATGTCATTGTCTGTGTCGGGGCATGGACCGGGGCATGGACCGGGGCATGGACCGGGGCATGTGCTACTCTCTGCACCAGTCAGTCTAATTTCTTCCTATCTGAGTCTGCCTCCCAAATGGCACCTATATAGTGTGCTACTTTTGACCAGAGCCCATAGGGTCACTCCATAGGGCCCTGGTCTAAAGTAGTGCACTATAAAGGGAATAGGGTACTATTTGGGATACAGCATCAGTGCCATTAGCATTGGCGCTAGCGTCTCCCTAATCCTAGATTAATCAGTTAGTGAGTGAACTGTGATCCAGCAGCATTAAGAGGTCAGGGTTAATGTTACTTCCTGGCACTACACTGTCTTTTCAGAGGATACAATGACAGTGTTTTACGAAAACAAATAACTAGCCTATGGACATTGTTGCACTCACTTTGTCTAGGGGTCCTAGGCCTAGTTACAAGGTCTGTAACCTCACTCATTATGTCTAGGGGTCATAGGCCTAGTTACAAGGTCTGTAACCTGAATTAATGTATGCATTTATGCGAGAAATTAGCGTATGCACCCAAGGAGACAGCAACCTTACCTTGGTCCAGGGCCTGCTCTGTCTTGACCTCTGGGTCGGCCAGTCCATGTGGATTATTATTTGTTCAGATGGTGACTAAACATGAATATGTACAAAAAAAAGGCAACATACCAAAAAGCATGCCCAAACTAAAGACTCAAAAACATCATGGCCACCAAACCAACCAGCTGGGACATCACATGACTGGTAGCACCTGATGAGCTTATCAACCAGGCTCAGCCTCTGGACAAGGTTGCTGCTGCCCCCTGGGGGATGGAGTGTGGACGTGGTACTGATCTGTAGTGTGTCTAAAGTACTTAACCTACTCCATAACAAAATGGGGGAATTATTAATTATTTGGGGAAAAAAGGGGAAAAAGGGGAATTTTCCAGTTATAGGAAATTGTAGTCAGTCGTCATAATCATCGTCATTTTCATTATCATCAGTTATTATATTTAGTGTCTGAACGAGGTAAAACTAGGTCCCATGTGGCTCAGTCGGTTATCGCAACGGCAGGGTTGTGGGTTCGATTCCCATGGGGGACAAGTACGCACTCACTACTGTAAGTTGCTCTGGATAAAAGTGTCTGCTAAATGACTAAAATGTGAAAAACTACAAAAATCAACTAATCAAACCCCCACCAAGCACAATAGAGTTCAACAGAGCCAGAAGCCAATAGAGTTTAAAGTTTACATCTTCATGGGAATTAGGCACACAGTGCTGAACTAATCTGTTTCGAGATTAGGGCTGTTTCCGACTAAAAAAAACTCTTGGTCGACCGAAAACCTTTCGACCAGTCAACTAATTGGGGTCAGCCCTATTTGAGATTGAGAGAAACAGTGACAAAGTGATGAACCAATCTGTTTTGATACTGAGACAAACAGTGGCACAGTGACGAATCAATCTGTTTTGAGACTGAGACAACAAATGAAACAGGGCGCTTCTCGGGCTGGTGTTTACACACTAAAGTACTCAGTAATCTGTGTCCAATCTTCACTCAATCTGCTCTCTCAAAGGCTCAACGGTGAGAAGCTGCCAAGACTGCTTCTAATGAACTAATGCACCAATCAGGAGTTAGACAAGTAAAAATAGAACACAATCAACCCCTTAATAAAAATGATTCTCCTTATTAAAGAAAGGCAGATAATCTCCTTCTTGGTTTTAGTCTTCTTAACGAGGATCCTTTGACTAATTGCTCTTGTTAATCATGCTTTAGGTTTAATTGTTGACAAGAGATCCATTTGGAAGACTTAAGTCTAAAAAACAAACATCTCAAACAAATTTCTCCCCAGTTGGAGGAGGCTATCAAGCCAGCTAACGTCTTGAAATTGAGGACAGTTGAAGAGAAACAAGTGAGAGCAGATTAAGAGTTATTTGCTGCGTCGCAAATGGCACCCTATTCCCTATATAGTGCACTACTTTAGACCAGAGAATGGCACCCTATTCCCTATATAGTGCACTACTTTAGACCAGAGAATGGCACCCTATTCCCTATATAGTGCACTACTTTAGACCAGAGAATGGCACCCTATTCCCTATATAGTGCACTACTTTAGACCAGAGAATGGCACCCTATTCCCTATATAGTGCACTACTTTAGACCAGAGAATGGCACCCTATTCCCTATATAGTGCACTACTTTAGACCAGAGAATGGCACCCTATTCCCTATATAGTGCACTACTGGTCATAGGGTCTGGTCAAGAGTTCACTTTATAGAGAATAGGGTGCCATTTGGGACACATCATAAGAGTTCTGGAGTTCGCTGCTAGAGACTGCTGATGGAGACTGCTGATGGAGACTGCTGATGGAGACTGCTGATGGAGACTGCTGATGGAGACTGCTGATGGAGACTGCTGATAGAGACTGCTGATGGAGACTGCTGATGGAGACTGCTGATGGAGACTGCTGATGGAGACTGCTGATGGAGACTGATGATGGAGACTGCTGATGGAGACTGATGATGGAGACTGCTGATGGAGACTGATGATGGAGACTGCTGATGGAGACTGCTGATGGAGACTGCTGATGGAGACTGCTGATGGAGACTGCTGATGGAGACTGATGATGGAGACTGCTGATAGAGACTGCTGATGGAGACTGCTGATGGAGACTGATGATGGAGACTGCTGATGGAGACTGCCGATGGAGACTGCCGATGGAGACTGCTGATGGAGACGGCTGATGGAGACGGCTGATGGAGACTGCTGATGGAGACTGCTGATGAGACTGCTGATGAGACTGCTGATGGAGACTGCTGATGGAGACGGCTGATGGAGACTGCTGATGGAGACTGCTGATAGAGACTGCTGATAGAGACTGCTGATGGAGACTGCTGATGGAGACTGCTGATAGAGACTGCTGATGGAGACTGCTGATGGAGACTGCTGATGGAGACTGCTGATAGAGACTGCTGATGGAGACTGCTGATGGAGACTTTTGATGGAGACTGCTGATGGAGACTGCTGATGGAGACTGCTGATGGAGACTGCTGATGGAGACGGCTGATGGAGACTGCTGATGGAGACTGCTGATGAGACTGCTGATGGAGACTGCTGATGGAGACGGCTGATGGAGACTGCTGATGGAGACTGCTGATAGAGACTGCTGATAGAGACTGCTGATGGAGACTGCTGATGGAGACTGCTGATGGAGACTGCTGATGGAGACGGCTGATGGAGACTGCTGATGGAGACTGCTGATGAGACTGCTGATGGAGACTGCTGATGGAGACTGCTGATGGAGACGGCTGATGGAGACTGCTGATGGAGACTGCTGATAGAGACTGCTGATAGAGACTGCTGATAGAGACTGCTGATGGAGACTGCTGATGGAGACTGCTGATGGAGACTGCTGCTTCACTAGTAGGGTTGAGAGAGAATCTAGTCCTTTGTTAAGTGTCGTCCCTTTGAGAAAAGGAATAAAGGCTTTAAAATTCTCCTTCATATTTCGAGGAACATTGCCGTGATGAAATACTACCGTATTGTTGAACGTGATGAGGAGATGTGTGGGACTATAGACTCAATCCCAGGGAAACCACTGTAATGTTCTCATTTTTTCAATGTGAAAGTAAGATTGTAAAAAGTTACATTGGTAGTACAGTAAAATTGGATTATTAAACCAAGCTGAGAATGTTTACTGTTAAACGTCAATAGTTGTGGCTTTTTAATAGAAATACAATATTGCTATTCGATTGAAGAGAAAAAAGTATAATTTATCTAAATGGTTATTTATTATGTAGGTCAGGCCATTTACTATATAAAGGTAAATGGTGATGTTAATACTGTATAGAAGTTGTGGATGAAGATTAAGATATTAAGAAAATATCAAAAGTAAAAATGCTTATCCATTGTGTTTATTTAGTAGTTACGTATGGTTTATGGCCTATATAAAAAGATTCAGCAGTATCGACTGTTACAGCATCTAATCAAGCCAAAAATAAACAAAATGAAGCTAGAGACAGACTGGTAAACCTTCAGGATGGCCCTAGCCCTGGGCAGAGAGAACTGTGGAAAGTATTCAGACCCCTTTCCTTTTTCAACATTTTGTTACGTTACAGCCTTATTCTAAAATTGATTCAATCATTTTTTCCCCTCATCAATCTACACACAATACCCCATAATGACAAAGCAAAAACAGGTTTTTAGAAATTTTAGCAAATGTATTGAACAGAAAAACAGGAATACCTTATTTAAATACGTTTTCAGATCATTTGCTATGAGACTCGAAATTGAGCTCAGGTGCATCCTGTTTCTATTGATCATTCTTGAGATGTTTGTACAACTTTATTGGTGTCCACCTGTGGTAAATTCAATTGAATGGACATGATTTGGAAAGGCACACACCTGTCTATATAAGGTCCCACAGTTGACAGTGCGATGTCAGAGCAAAAACCAAGCCACGAGGTCGAAGGAATTGTCCGTAGAGCTCCGAGACAGAATTGTGTCAAGGCACAGATCTGGGGAAGGGTACCAAAAACATTATACAGCATTGAAGGTCCCCAAGAACACAGTGGCCTCCATCATTCTTAAATGGAAGAAGTTTGGAACCACCAAGAGTCTTCCTAGAGCTGGTCGCCCGGCCAAACTGAGCAATCAGGGGAGAAGGACCTTGGTCAGGGAGGTGACCAAGAACCTGATGGCCACTCTGACAGAGCTCCAGAGTTCCTCTGTGGAGATGGGAGAACCTTACAGAAGGACAACCATCTCTGCAGCACTCCACCAATCAGGCCTTTATGGTAGAGTGGCCAGACGGAAGCCCCTCCTCAGTAAAAGGCACATGACAGCCCGCTTGGAGTTTGCCAAAAGGCACCTAAAGGACTCTCAGACCATGAGAAACAAGATTCTCTGGTCTGATGAAACCAAGATTTAACTATTTGGCCTGAATGCCAAGCGTCACGTCTGGAGGAAACCTGGCACCATCCCTACGGTGAAGCATGGTGGTGGCAGCATCATGCTGTGGGGATGCTTTTCAGCTGCAGGGACTGGGAGACTAGTCAGGATCAAGGGAAAGATGAACCGAGCAAAGTACAGAGAGATCATTGATGAAAACCTGCTCCGGAGCGCTCAGGACAAGTCTCAGGACAAGTCTATGAATGTCCTTGAGTGGCCCAGCCAGATCCCGGACTTGAACCCGACCAAACATCTCTGGAGAGACCTGAAAATAGCTGTGCAGCGACGCTCCACATCCAACCTGACAGAGCTTGAGAGGATCTGCAGAGAAGAATGGGAGAAACTCCCCAAATACAGGTGTGCCAAGCTTGTAGCGTCATACCCAAGAAGACTCGAGGCTGTAATCGCTGCCAAAGGTGCTTCAACAAAGTACTGAGTAAAGGGTCTGAATACTTATGTAAACGTGATATTTCAGTTTTTTTCTAAAAAACTGTTTTTTGATTTGCATTATGGGCTATTGTGTGTAGATTGATGGGAAGAAAAAACTAACAATTTAATCAATTTTAGAATAAGGCTGAAAAACGTAACTAAATGTTGAAAAAAGGGTCTGAATACTTTCCGAATGCAGGCACCACCAGGCCTACACAGTGCTCTATGGGCCCTGGTCAAAGGTAGTGTCCTATGTAGGGGATAGGGTGCTGTTTGGGACGCAGCCCTGGTGTAACGTCAAGCTAAAGGTAATCAGATTATCAACACCATGCTATCATTAAAAGTCGGCAACATCCTCCCTTCCAGCTATGTTTAAATCCTGTTAGGATCTTACTTATTCCTGCTACTTCTACTGTGGGCCCAGCTCGTATTATGTGGCTAAGAGTGTCAACTGGCAGGCTGGAAAAACATTTGAAAGTGGGGGGGGGTGAAGGCGAATAACCAGAGTCGCGGTGGTCAGAGCAGGGTTGTGTCACAAATGACATCCTATTCACTACTTAGTGCATAAGACCATAAGGCTCTGGTCTAAAGTAGTGCACTATGTAGGGAATAGGGTGCCATTTGGGACGCAGTCAAGGTGTTGAAGCTGTATGCTGACAGACAGCGGTGTGGGTCAACAGTCTGACACGTATGTGAATCACAAATTTAGACCGCATGTTGTCTTTTGGAAAAGCATCCATCCTGTCCGGACGCAATCATAACTTTCCAAGACAGTCCTGGTTTTCAAGATAACCCCGGGAAGGTATTCGGTCATTTTCCACTGGACATGTACTGTAGGGTGTAATTCCCTACGATATCAAAAAGACACAATGGCAGGGTGAAGAGTAATTAGGGTGAAGAGTAATTAGTAATTATAAAATCTATTTAGTTTTTTGCCTGATTTCTTTTTTCCCCCAAATTCTGTTTTCTCCATTTAGTTTTTCCAGGTTTCATTATTATTTTATTTGTTTGGTTTTCACTCTCAGAATTACACTTTTTCTATAGAAAACAACTACATTGGATGTTGTAAGTACACAACAATGCTTAAACCACATCAGGAGACCACTTTTGAGGTCTGGGAAAAATATACTTAGTTTTTTGGGGGGTATAGTTACCCTTTAATGCAAGTTTGCACCAGCAAAGACCATTGTTTGGTTAGTGATATTTCTGTAGCACTCATCTGATTGCAGAGTTTGCAAAACAAATGTCCACTGGAATGATGCAAATAATGATGATATCTTTCTGCCAGGTAGGCATAGGCTACTTTATAGTTAACATTTAGTTGAGAAGGTTTTTGGGAAATACTTTCCATCTGCCAGAAGACGGTTATCATTAGCATCATCGCTAACATAAAGAGTAGACATATGCGCACACAGACAGACAGACACAGACAGACAGACAGACAGACAGAGGCATTCCTGTGCCATTTTCAGAAAGTTGCATAAAAATACGAATCACTGATGCATGTTGTTCATGTCTTATGATTAACTTGCAAATTAATGCATTTTCTAATAAGTTCATTACATTTAGTTTATGTATTTCTATGTTCAATGTCGTAGTATATTGTTGAATTCCATTTTAATGTCTGGATTCCTTCATACCGTCGTAAGCGGTCAGAGCAGGGCTGGGGTGTTGGTACAACACACTGACATATAGGTCAACAAGTCATAGGTCAACAAGACATAGTTCAACAAGACATAGGTCAACAAGTCATAGGTCAAAAAGTCATAGGTCAACAAGACATAGGTCAACAAGACATAGGTCAACAAGACATAGGTCAACAAGTCATAGGCATATTTCCCTCATTAAAATGCAAATAAATTTATAAAATTTTTGACATGCGTTTTTCTGGATTTTTGTTGTTGTTATTCTGTCTCTCACTGTTCAAATAAACCTACCATTAAAATTATAGACTGATCATGTCTTTGTCAGTGGGCAAACGTACAAAATCAGCAGGGGATCAAATACTTTTTCCCCCTCACTGTAGGTCAACAAGTCTGAATACAAAACGTACTGTATGTGAATAATTGAAACAGAGCGCATGTGTTGCCTCTTGGGGGGGAAAAAAAATGTAAACTAGCTTGGAAACGTTGCAGTGAAGAGCCTGTCAGAAGTGATGCTAGGACAACACAGACAAATACCTGTAGCTCAACAATATAAGGATGCCAAACGCATGTGGATCACATATTTGGAACGCTTGCGTTGCCCGTTGGAAAAAACATAGTTGATACAACAGCAAAGTGATCAAACATCAGGTAAACCACTAAGCTACAGTAGAAATTCAATTGTAACAATAGGCCCCTTTTTCGAGAAAGTCCTGTTTTTCTAGAGATAACCTGAAGGTATTGGGTCTCAGGTTGAGTTAAAACATTCTCCAATGGGACTAACCTTATTTATTCTACTAGGACAGTACTCTGATTTGAGATCCACGTGCTTTAATAACATTATTAAGTGGTACTCCAGTCTCCTTTTCACCTCATTTAACACCTGATTTACTTAACCAATACTGGTTTAATAACCCTTTACACTGGTGACCGCTGGCCTATATGGATAGGGCTACATTGAAATGTTTCTTACAGAAGAAATATGAAATGCATAATCATGGTAGCAATTAAAAGGGAACAGTTTGGAGATTATGGGGGAAATGATTAGACCCAAGGTGAGGACACAACAGGTCACCTGACACAAGACTGGATCCAAACATTACACTGTTGATTTGATGTGCATTTTACATTTACTGTACTTTTCACAGCTTTTGTTGATAACGAAATCTGAAATTACTCTGAAAACATTAAGTAACATGAGAAGACTATTCCTGGAAAATGTGGGATGCTGTAGATGCGTAACATAAGACAAAAAAATGCCAAGGGTTTGAGTGAGCAGACTAACTGGTGTCTCCAAGTGGCCACACCTCTCCACTGTGAGCACAGTTCCTCAAAGAAGAGTCTTCAACTATAAGGAGCTTTAGTTTTGAGCTCTACTAGCTGTTCTGTTGAGGAACTAGAGTAAGAACACTTGTAGTTGTTTTGTTTGGAACACAACCCTGCATCCCCGCCATCACACAATTACTGTTGTTGTTTACGCAATACAGAAACTGACCATTTTAAATCACAATCTGGGTCAGGTGGGCATCATTTGAAGGCTTGTTCTATTGCCAACATGACTAGCTAAGTTATAAAATACGATCTTACGGTGTTAGGCTTTCACAAGGCTATTCAGAGAAACAGATGGTAATTTGGGTGCGCGTAGAAATGTCTTCAACAGCGCCAAGCCTGTGAGTTCCTTAAAGTCCTACTCCAGTCTCCTCCTCACCTCATTTAACAGCTGATTTCCTTAACAAAAGGGAACATCTCAATAGGTGGTCCAGGTATGTCATGACATCACAAGTGGGCCGTTCCTCTTTTGTTCTCTATTGCTCCCCTAGCAAGGGGGGGGGGGGGGGCTGATGACATCACGGATTCCCATCAGACCAACTCCTTACATTTTACATTTTAGTCATTTTAGCAGACGCTCTTATCCAGAGCGACTTACATTTTGTGCATACATTTTTCATACTTGAATGCCCTACTCCTTGAAGTTTGCAGTTGTGTTTTGCCTTTAGTCTGAGTACTTTACTGTATTTATACTTGGGATATCACTTTTCAACAGGAAAAGTGAAAAAAAGATTGAAGTCCACATCAATAAATGATTGAGGAAGTCCGAGTTTGGCATGCTTTTCCTATCTCTTGTCTGAATCAGAACTCTAGTGTGAAGCCTGAAGCCATCACATTAATTCCCTCCTTACCACATCAAAAAGACATCCACCATGTATCCATGTACTGTAACACAGTAAACTACCAGCCCTGCTATAATGTACTGTAACGCAGTACACTACCAGCCCTGCTACAATGTACTGTAACACAGTAAACTACCAGCCCTGCTATAATGTACTGTAACGCAGTACACTACCAGCCCTGCTACAATGTACTGTAACACAGTAAACTACCAGCCCTGCTATAATGTACTGTAACACAGTAAACTACCAGCCCTGCTATAATGTACTGTAACACAGTAAACTACCAGCCCTGCTATAATGTACTGTAACACAGTAAACTACCAGCCCTGCTATAATGTACTGTAACACAGTAAACTACCAGCCCTGCTATAATGTACTGTAACGCAGTAAACTACCAGCCCTGCTATAATGTACTGTAACGCAGTACACTACCAGCCCTGCTATAATGTACTGTAACGCAGTACACTACCAGCCCTGCTATAATGTACTGTAACGCAGTACACTACCAGCCCTGCTATAATGTACTGTAAAACAGTACACTACCAGCCCTGCTATAATGTACTGTAACGCAGTACACTACCAGCCCTGCTATAATGTACTGTAACGCAGTACACTACCAGCCCTGCTATAATGTACTGTAACGCAGTACACTACCAGCCCTGCTACAATGTACTGTAAAACAGTACACTACCAGCCCTGCTATAATGTACTGTAACGCAGTACACTACCAGCCCTGCTATAATGTACTGTAACGCAGTACACTACCAGCCCTGCTATAATGTACTGTAACGCAGTACACTACCAGCCCTGCTACAATGTACTGTAACACAGTAAACTACCAGCCCTGCTATAATGTACTGTAACGCAGTACACTACCAGCCCTGCTATAATGTACTGTAACACAGTAAACTACCAGCCCTGCTATAATGTACTGTAACACAGTAAACTACCAACCCTGCTATAATGTACTGTAAAACAGTAAACTACCAGCCCTGCTATAATGTACTGTAAAACAGTAAACTACCAGCCCTGCTACAATGTACTGTAACACAGTAAACTACCAGCCCTGCTATAATGTACTGTAACGCAGTAAACTACCAGCCCTGCTATAATGTACTGTAAAACAGTAAACTACCAGCCCTGCTACAATGTACTGTAACACAGTACACTACCAGCCCTGCTATAATGTACTGTAACGCAGTAAACTACCAGCCCTGCTATAATGTACTGTAAAACAGTAAACTACCAGCCCTGCTATAATGTACTGTAACGCAGTAAACTACCAGCCCTGCTATAATGTACTGTAAAACAGTAAACTACCAGCCCTGCTACAATACAGCTGAAAAAGAAAAGCACAGAGCATGATACTCACAGCATCGTGATTGGATTATCCTTAGAATATAGAGAGCAAGCCTCAGTTCAGTCAGTCAATGGCAGTTAACTTGGCGAAGGGTCTCTCTCTCTCTCTCTCTCTCTCTCTCTCTCTCTCTCTCTCTCTCTCTCTCTCTCTCTCTCTCTCTCTCTCTCTCTCTCTCTCTCTCTCTCTCTCTCTCTCTCTCTCTCTCTCTCTCTCTCTCTCTCTCTCTCTCTCTCTCTCTCTCTCTCTCTCTCTCTCTCTCTCTCTCTCTCTCTCTCTCTCTCTCTCTCTCTCTCTCTCTCAGCTTATGCTGCTCAAATGACTCACATGGCCTCTTCTCCTTTCACCCTCTCCCCTACTTCTCAGACATAAAGCCACGAGTAGTGAAACATTTCCAAATATGGAGAAAATAATGAAAGAAAGATTAGAGGGCAAAATCGATTCCACTTTGCTTTTAGTCCGGAATGCCACATATTTCAGGCCAAAGTCACTGAGGGGCCAAATATGTGGTTCAATCCGTTCACCAGGAATAACAATGATGATTGCACAAGTCTTTATGAAGGAGTTGGTTAGTCCTGACCTAAGAAGGGTAACAGCGAGAGCTCAGGGCTCAGTCTGCCATGTGCTCCAATCAACTAAATCATATCTACTGTAGACACACAGACAATTACGGTTCTGAAGTTAAACAAAAGTCTAGGATGCAGCGAAGATGTAACCTAGCAAAGCTGTGCACCATAAAGAGTCTACTCTACTAACTCTACAGGGACAAGGCCAACAGTCTACTCTACTAACTCTACAGGGACAAGGCCAACAGTCTACTCTACAGGGACAAGGCCAACAGTCTAGTCTACAGGGACAAGGCCAACAGTCTAGTCTACAGGGACAAGGCCAACAGTCTACTCTACTAACTCTACAGGGACAAGGCCAACAGTCTACTCTACAGGGACAAGGCCAACAGTCTACTCTACAGGAACAAGGCCAACAGTCTAGTCTACAGGGACAAGGCCAACAGTCTAGTCTACAGGGACAAGGCCAACAGTCTACTCTACTAACTCTACAGGGACAAGGCCAACAGTCTACTCTACAGGGACAAGGCCAACAGTCTACTCTACAGGGACAAGGCCAACAGTCTACTCTACAGGGACAAGGCCAACAGTCTACTCTACAGGGACAAGGCCAACAGTCTACTCTACAGGGACAAGGCCAACAGCCTACTCTACTAACTCTACAGGGACAAGGCCAACAGTCTACTCTACAGGGACAAGGCCAACAGTCTACAGGGACAAGGCCAACAGTCTAGTCTACTAACTCTACAGGGACAAGGCCAACAGTCTACTCTACAGGGACAAGGCCAACAGTCTACTCTACCAACTCTACAGGGACAAGGCCAACAGTCTATTCTACAGGGACAAGGCCAACAGTCTACTCTACAGGGACAAGGCCAACAGTCTACTCTACAGGGACAAGGCCAACAGTCTACTCTACAGGGACAAGGCCAACAGTCTAGTCTACAGGGACAAGGACAACAGTCTACTCTACAGGGACAAGGCCAACAGTCTACTCTACAGGGACAAGGCCAACAGTCTAGTCTACAGGGACAAGGCCAACAGTCTACTACAGGGACAAGGCCAACAGTCTACTCTACAGGGACAAGGCCAACAGTCTACTCTACAGGGACAAGGCCAACAGTCTACTCTACAGGGACAAGGCCAACAGTCTACTCTACAGGGACAAGGCCAACAGTCTACTCTACAGGGACAAGGCCAACAGTCTACTCTACAGGGACAAGGCCAACAGTCTACTCTACAGGGACAAGGCCAACAGTCTACTCTACAGGGACAAGGCCAACAGTCTACTCTACAGGGACAAGGCCAACAGTCTACTCTACAGGGACAAGGCCAACAGTCTACTCTACAGGGACAAGGCCAACAGTCTAGTCTACAGGGACAAGGCCAACAGTCTAGTCTACAGGGACAAGGCCAACAGTCTACTCTACAGGGACAAGGCCAACAGTCTACTCTACAGGGACAAGGCCAACAGTCTACTCTACAGGGACAAGGCCAACAGTCTACTCTACAGGGACAAGGCCAACAGTCTACTCTACAAGGACAAGGCCAACAGTCTACTCTACAAGGACAAGGCCAACAGTCTACTCTACTAACTCTACAGGGACAAGGCCAACAGTCTACTCTACTAACTCTACAGGGACAAGGCCAACAGTCTATTCTACAGGGACAAGGCCAACAGTCTACTCTACAGGGACAAGGCCAACAGTCTACTCTACAGGGACAAGGCCAACAGTCTACTCTACAGGGACAAGGCCAACAGTCTACTCTACAGGGACAAGGCCAACAGTCTACTCTACAGGGACAAGGCCAACAGTCTAGTCTACAGGGACAAGGCCAACAGTCTACTCTACAGGGACAAGGCCAACAGTCTACTCTACAGGGACAAGGCCAACAGTCTACTCTACTAACTCTACAGGGACAAGGCCAACAGTCTACTCTACAGGGACAAGGCCAACAGTCTACTCTACAGGGACAAGGCCAACAGTCTACTCTACAGGGACAAGGCCAACAGTCTAGTCTACAGGGACAAGGCCAACAGTCTAGTCTACAGGGACAAGGCCAACAGTCTAGTCTACAGGGACAAGGCCAACAGTCTACTCTACTAACTCTACAGGGACAAGGCCAACAGTCTACTCTACAGGGACAAGGCCAACAGTCTAGTCTACAGGGACAAGGCCAACAGTCTACTCTACAGGGACAAGGCCAACAGTCTAGTCTACAGGGACAAGGCCAACAGTCTACTCTACTAACTCTACAGGGACAAGGCCAACAGTCTACTCTACAGGGACAAGGCCAACAGTCTAGTCTACAGGGACAAGGCCAACAGTCTACTCTACAGGGACAAGGCCAACAGTCTAGTCTACAGGGACAAGGTCAACAGTCTACTCTACTAACTCTACAGGGACAAGGCCAACAGTCTACTCTACAGGGACAAGGCCAACAGTCTAGTCTACAGGGACAAGGCCAACAGTCTACTCTACAGGGACAAGGCCAACAGTCTACTCTACTAACTCTACAGGGACAAGGCCAACAGTCTAGTCTACAGGGACAAGGCCAACAGTCTACTCTACTAACTCTACAGGGACAAGGCCAACAGTCTACTCTACAGGGACAAGGCCAACAGTCTACTCTACAGGGACAAGGCCAACAGTCTACTCTACAGGGACAAGGCCAACAGTCTACTCTACAGGGACAAGGCCAACAGTCTACTCTACAGGGACAAGGCCAACAGTCTACTCTACAGGGACAAGGCCAACAGTCTAGTCTACAGGGACAAGGCCAACAGTCTAGTCTACAGGGACAAGGCCAACAGTCTAGTCTACAGGGACAAGGCCAACAGTCTAGTCTACAGGGACAAGGCCAACAGTCTACTCTACAGGGACAAGGCCAACAGTCTACTCTACAGGGACAAGGCCAACAGTCTACCCTACAGGGACAAGGCCAACAGTCTACTCTACTAACTCTACAGGGACAAGACCAACAGTCTAGTCTACAGGGACAAGGCCAACAGTCTACTCTACAGGGACAAGGCCAACAGTCTACTCTACAGGGACAAGGCCAACAGTCTACTCTACAGGGACAAGGCCAACAGTCTACTCTACAGGGACAAGGCCAACAGTCTAGTCTACAGGGACAAGGCCAACAGTCTACTCTACAGGGACAAGGCCAACAGTCTACTCTACAGGGACAAGGCCAACAGTCTACTCTACAGGGACAAGGCCAACAGTCTACTCTACAGGGACAAGGCAAACAGTCTACTCTACAGGGACAAGGCCAACAGTCTAGTCTACAGGGACAAGGCCAACAGTCTACTCTACAGGGACAAGGCCAACAGTCTACTCTACAGGGACAAGGCCAACAGTCTAGTCTACAGGGACAAGGCCAACAGTCTACTCTACAGGGACAAGGCCAACAGTCTACTCTACAGGGACAAGGCCAACAGTCTACTCTACAGGGACAAGGCCAACAGTCTACTCTACAGGGACAAGGCCAACAGTCTAGCTCTACAGGGACAAGGCCAACAGTCCTACTCTACAGGGACAAGGCCAACAGTCTACTCTACAACTCTACAGGGACAAGGCCAACAGTCTACTCTACAGGGACAAGGCCAACAGTCTACTCTACAGGGACAAGGCCAACAGTCTACTCTACAGGGACAAGGCCAACAGTCTACTCTACAGGGACAAGGCCAACAGTCTACTCTACAGGGACAAGGCCAACAGTCCTACTCTACAGGGACAAGGCCAACAGTCTACTCTACAGGGACAAGGCCAACAGTCTACTCTACAGGGACAAGGCCAACAGTCTACTCTACAGGGACAAGGCCAACAGTCTAGCTACAGGGACCAAGGCCAACAGTCTACTCTACAGGGACAAGGCCAACAGTCTACTACAGGGACAAGGCCAACAGTCTACTCTACTCTACAGGGACAAGGCCAACAGTCTACTCTACAGGGACAAGGCCAACAGTCTACTCTACAGGGACAAGGCCAACAGTCTACTCTACAGGGACAAGGCCAACAGTCTACTCTACAGGGACAAGGCCAACAGTCTACTCTACAGGGACAAGGCCAACAGTCTACTCTACAGGGACAAGGCCAACAGTCTAGTCTACAGGGACAAGGCCAACAGTCTAGTCTACAGGGACAAGGCCAACAGTCTACTCTACAGGGACAAGGCCAACAGTCTACTCTACAGGGACAAGGCCAACAGTCTACTCTACAGGGACAAGGCCAACAGTCTACTCTACAGGGACAAGGCCAACAGTCTAGTCTACAGGGACAAGGCCAACAGTCTACTCTACAGGGACAAGGCCAACAGTCTACTCTACAGGGACAAGGCCAACAGTCTACTCTACAGGGACAAGGCCAACAGTCTACTCTACAGGGACAAGGCCAACAGTCTACTCTACAGGGACAAGGCCAACAGTCTAGTCTACAGGGACAAGGCCAACAGTCTACTCTACTAACTCTACAGGGACAAGGCCAACAGTCTACTCTACAGGGACAAGGCCAACAGTCTAGTCTACAGGGACAAGGCCAACAGTCTACTCTACAGGGACAAGGCCAACAGTCTACTCTACAGGGACAAAGCCAACAGTCTACTCTACAGGGACAACGCCAACAGTCTACTCTACAGGGACAAGGCCAACAGTCTAGTCTACAGGGACAAGGCCAACAGTCTAGTCTACAGGGACAAGGCCAACAGTCTAGTCTACAGGGACAAGGCCAACAGTCTACTCTACAGGGACAAGGCCAACAGTCTACTCTACAGGGACAAGGCCAACAGTCTACTCTACAGGGACAAGGCCAACAGTCTACTCTACAGGGACAAGGCCAACAGTCTAGTCTACAGGGACAAGGCCAACAGTCTACTCTACAGGGACAAGGCCAACAGTCTACTCTACAGGGACAAGGCCAACAGTCTACTCTACAGGGACAAGGCCAACAGTCTACTCTACAGGGACAAGGCCAACAGTCTAGTCTACAGGGACAAGGCCAACAGACTCCTCTACAGGGACAAGGCCAACAGTCTACTCTACAGGGACAAGGCCAACAGTCTACTCTACAGGGACAAGGCCAACAGTCTAGTCTACAGGGACAAGGCCAACAGTCTACTCTACTAACTCTACAGGGACAAGGCCAACAGTCTACTCTACAGGGACAAGGCCAACAGTCTAGTCTACAGGGACAAGGCCAACAGTCTACTCTACAGGGACAAGGCCAACAGTCTACTCTACAGGGACAAGGCCAACAGTCTACTCTACAGGGACAAGGCCAACAGTCTAGTCTACAGGGACAAGGCCAACAGTCTACTCTACAGGGACAAGGCCAACAGTCTACTCTACAGGGACAAGGCCAACAGTCTCTAACTCTACAGGGACAAGGCCAACAGTCTAGTCTACAGGGACAAGGCCAACAGTCTACTCTACAGGGACAAGGCCAACAGTCTACTCTACAGGGACAAGGCCAACAGTCTACTCTACAGGGACAAGGCCAACAGTCTACTCTACAGGGACAAGGCCAACAGTCTAGCTCTACAGGGACAAGGCCAACAGTCTACTCTACAGGGACAAGGCCAACAGTCTACTCTACAGGGACAAGGCCAACAGTCTACTCTACAGGGACAAGGCCAACAGTCTAGTCTACAGGGACAAGGCCAACAGTCTACTCTACTAACTCTACAGGGACAAGGCCAACAGTCTACTCTACAGGGACAAGGCCAACAGTCTAGTCTACAGGGACAAGGCCAACAGTCTACTCTACAGGGACAAGGCCAACAGTCTAGCTCTACAGGGACAAGGCCAACAGTCTACTCTACAGGGACAAGGCCAACAGTCTACTCTACAGGGACAACGGCCAACAGTCTACTCTACAGGGACAAGGCCAACAGTCTAGTCTACAGGGACAAGGCCAACAGTCTAGTCTACAGGGACAAGGCCAACAGTCTACTCTACAGGGACAAGGCCAACAGTCTACTCTACAGGGACAAGGCCAACAGTGAACTCTACAGGGACAAGGCCAACAGTCTACTCTACAGGGACAAGGCCAACAGTCTAGTCTACAGGGACAAGGCCAACAGTCTACTCTACAGGGACAAGGCCAACAGTCTACTCTACAGGGACAAGGCCAACAGTCTACTCTACAGGGACAAGGCCAACAGTCTACTCTACAGGGACAAGGCCAACAGTCTAGTCTACAGGGACAAGGCCAACAGTCTACTCTACAGGGACAAGGCCAACAGTCTACTCTACTAACTCTACAGGGACAAGGCCAACAGTCTACTCTACAGGGACAAGGCCAACAGTCTAGTCTACAGGGACAAGGCCAACAGTCTAGTCTACAGGGACAAGGCCAACAGTCTACTCTACAGGGACAAGGCCAACAGTCTACTCTACAGGGACAAGGCCAACAGTCTAGTCTACAGGGACAAGGCCAACAGTCTAGTCTACAGGGACAAGGCCAACAGTCTACTCTACTAACTCTACAGGGACAAGGCCAACAGTCTAGTCTACAGGGACAAGGCCAACAGTCTACTCTACTAACTCTACAGGGACAAGGCCAACAGTCTACTCTACAGGGACAAGGCCAACAGTCTAGTCTACAGGGACAAGGCCAACAGTCTACTCTACAGGGACAAGGCCAACAGTCTACTCTACAGGGACAAGGCCAACAGTCTAGTCTACAGGGACAAGGCCAACAGTCTACTCTACAGGGACAAGGCCAACAGTCTACTCTACAGGGACAAGGCCAACAGTCTACTCTACAGGGACAAGGCCAACAGTCTAGTCTACAGGGACAAGGCCAACAGTCTAGTCTACAGGGACAAGGCCAACAGTCTAGTCTACAGGGACAAGGCCAACAGTCTACTCTACTAACTCTACAGGGACAAGGCCAACAGTCTACTCTACAGGGACAAGGCCAACAGTCTAGTCTACAGGGACAAGGCCAACAGTCTACTCTACTAACTCTACAGGGACAAGGCCAACAGTCTACTCTACTAACTCTACAGGGACAAGGCCAACAGTCTACTCTACAGGGACAAGGCCAACAGTCTACTCTACAGGGACAAGGCCAACAGTCTAGTCTACAGGGACAAGGCCAACAGTCTAGTCTACAGGGACAAGGCCAACAGTCTACTCTACTAACTCTACAGGGACAAGGCCAACAGTCTACTCTACAGGGACAAGGCCAACAGTCTAGTCTACAGGGACAAGGCCAACAGTCTACTCTACAGGGACAAGGCCAACAGTCTACTCTACAGGGACAAGGCCAACAGTCTACTCTACAGGGACAAGGCCAACAGTCTACTCTACAGGGACAAGGCCAACAGTCTACTCTACTAACTCTACAGGGACAAGGCCAACAGTCTACTCTACAGGGACAAGGCCAACAGTCTAGTCTACAGGGACAAGGCCAACAGTCTACTCTACAGGGACAAGGCCAACAGTCTACTCTACAGGGACAAGGCCAACATTCTACTCTACAGGGACAAGGCCAACAGTCTACTCTACAGGGACAAGGCCAACATTCTACTCTACAGGGACAAGGCCAACAGTCTACTCTACAGGGACAAGGCCAACAGTCTAGTCTACAGGGACAAGGCCAACAGTCTACTCTACAGGGACAAGGCCAACAGTCTACTCTACAGGGACAAGGCCAACATTCTACTCTACAGGGACAAGGCCAACAGTCTACTCTACAGGGACAAGGCCAACAGTCTACTCTACAGGGACAAGGCCAACAGTCTACTCTACAGGGACAAGGCCAACAGTCTACTCTACAGGGACAAGGCCAACAGTCTAGTCTACAGGGACAAGGCCAACAGTCTAGTCTACAGGGACAAGGCCAACAGTCTAGTCTACAGGGACAAGGCCAACAGTCTACTCTACTAACTCTACAGGGACAAGGCCAACAGTCTACTCTACTAACTCTACAGGGACAAGGCCAACAGTCTACTCTACAGGGACAAGGCCAACATTCTACTCTACAGGGACAAGGCCAACAGTCTAGTCTACAGGGACAAGGCCAACAGTCTAGTCTACAGGGACAAGGCCAACAGTCTACTCTACTAACTCTACAGGGACAAGGCCAACAGTCTACTCTACAGGGACAAGGCCAACATTCTACTCTACAGGGACAAGGCCAACAGTCTAGTCTACAGGGACAAGGCCAACAGTCTAGTCTACAGGGACAAGGCCAACAGTCTACTCTACTAACTCTACAGGGACAAGGCCAACAGTCTACTCTACAGGGACAAGGCCAACAGTCTACTCTACTAACTCTACAGGGACAAGGCCAACAGTCTAGTCTACAGGGACAAGGCCAACAGTCTACTCTACTAACTCTACAGGGACAAGGCCAACAGTCTACTCTACAGGGACAAGGCCAACAGTCTACTCTACAGGGACAAGGCCAACAGTCTACTCTACAGGGACAAGGCCAACAGTCTACTCTACTAACTCTACAGGGACAAGGCCAACAGTCTACTCTACATGGACAAGGCCAACAGTCTACTCTACTAACTCTACAGGGACAAGGCCAACAGTCTACTCTACAGGGACAAGGCCAACAGTCTACTCTACAGGGACAAGGCCAACAGTCTACTCTACAGGGACAAGGCCAACAGTCTACTCTACAGGGACAAGGCCAACAGTCTACTCTAAATGGACAAGGCCAACAGTGTAGTCTACTAACTCTAAAGGGACAAGGCTGCATAATTCTGCGTTTTCCTGTTCCCCGGGCGCCGATGACGTGGAAGTCGATTAAGGCAGCCCCCCGCACCTCTCTGATTCAGAGGGGTTGGGTTAAATGCTGAAGACACATTTCAGTTGAATGCATTCAGTTGATACTGACTAGGTATCCCCCTTTACCTTCCTTTCCCTTCCTTTTACTGTACTGTCTTTAGTCATCTTATTTAGCTATCCTAACTAGAGATACCTGGAGAGTTATTTGACTAGGTATCCCCCTTCCCTTCCTTTTTTTTTAATGCTGAAAGAAAAAGTATAAAACGCGCAATAAATATCTTGCTGCGTTTTGTAAACACAGATCTAAAATGCTTCTTCCTGTAATTTCTGATCAGCATCAGACTAACTTTGTGCTTCAGTTGCACTTCTAAACTCGGATGAGAATTCACTAACGGGCATTCTGTCAGCAGACAGCGCTCCGACTGATGTCTAGCTACTTTTCTCGGTGTAGCCGAGATGCTAGATTAACTTGAAGCAAAACATTTGGAAATGTAGCTGTTTACATTCTTTCTATAATAGGCCTAAACATTAGAAATATGATGGCCATGCATTGTTTTTGCTAAAAAATACCTTGCTTTTTAATTGTAAGTTCATTTACTTGTGTGGCTGCCAGCCAAATAGCGTTGCACTTTGGTTGTCATCTGATGAAAATGAAGCTTCTTTCTGCCGAATGTGTTGCCCTAATGTATTTTTCTGTGAAGGAAAACTATAGTTGCACATCCCTGATCACTCTGTTGAAGCAAAAAAACACTCGACTTTCAATATAAAACGCGACCCCTGTCAAAACTCAGCTGGACTCACCTGATCCCGCTTTCTCCCGTTGTGTTATTTACAAACAAACACGTGACTGGCTCAACTGTTCTGGGAAACTACATAGCTTCAAAATGTAAAATCATGTGACAGGTGAAATGAGAACGCGATCTGATTCATCTCCTAACGTATTGCACAAGTTGACTGCAGGTATATACTTAAAACATTTCTAAAAATATTCAAATGTATTGAAAAAAATAGTTTCAAAAGGTATTAACGGTATTGAAAAACCATCCTGTGTCTATTTCCAAATAACCCAGTATACGGTATACCGCCCAAGCCAGTGGTCTACGCTACAGGGACAAGCCAGTGGTCTACACTACAGGGACAAGCCAGTGGTCTACGCTACAGGGACAAGCCAGTGGTCTACACTACAGGGACAAGCCAGTGGTCTACTCTACAGGGACAAGCCAGTGGTCTACGCTACAGGGACAAGCCAGTGGTCTACGCTACAGGGACAAGCCAGTGGTCTACTCTACAGGGACAAGCCAGTGGTCTACACTACAGGGACAAGCCAGTGGTCTACACTACAGGGACAAGCCAGTGGTCTACACTACAGGGACAAGCCAGTGGTCTACACTACAGGGACAAGCCAGTGGTCTACACTACAGGGACAAGCCAGTGGTCTACACTACAGGGACAAGCCAGTGGTCTACACTACAGGGACAAGCCAGTGGTCTACACTACAGGGACAAGCCAGTGGTCTACGCTACAGGGACAAGCCAGTGGTCTACGCTACAGGGACAAGCCAGTGGTCTACGCTACAGGGACAAGCCAGTGGTCTACGCTACAGGGACAAGCCAGTGGTCTACGCTACAGGGACAAGCCAGTGGTCTACGCTACAGGGACAAGCCAGTGGTCTACGCTACAGGGACAAGCCAGTGGTCTACGCTACAGGGACAAGCCAGTGGTCTACGCTACAGGGACAAGCCAGTGGTCTACGCTACAGGGACAAGCCAGTGGTCTACACTACAGGGACAAGCCAGTGGTCTACTCTACAGGGACAAGCCAGTGGTCTACACTACAGGGACAAGCCAGTGGTCTACTCTACAGGGACAAGCCAGTGGTCTACACTACAGGGACAAGCCAGTGGTCTACTCTACAGGGACAAGCCAGTGGTCTACTCTACAGGGACAAGCCAGTGGTCTACACTACAGGGACAAGCCAGTGGTCTACTCTACAGGGACAAGCCAGTGGTCTACACTACAGGGACAAGCCAGTGGTCTACTCTACAGGGACAAGCCAGTGGTCTACGCTACAGGGACAAGCCAGTGGTCTACGCTACAGGGACAAGCCAGTGGTCTACACTACAGGGACAAGCCAGTGGTCTACACTACAGGGACAAGCCAGTGGTCTACACTACAGGGACAAGCCAGTGGTCTACACTACAGGGACAAGCCAGTGGTCTACACTACAGGGACAAGCCAGTGGTCTACACTACAGGGACAAGCCAGTGGTCTACTCTACAGGGACAAGCCAGTGGTCTACACTACAGGGACAAGCCAGTGGTCTACTCTACAGGGACAAGCCAGTGGTCTACACTACAGGGACAAGCCAGTGGTCTACACTACAGGGACAAGCCAGTGGTCTACACTACAGGGACAAGCCAGTGGTCTACACTACAGGGACAAGCCAGTGGTCTACACTACAGGGACAAGCCAGTGGTCTACACTACAGGGACAAGCCAGTGGTCTACACTACAGGGACAAGCCAGTGGTCTACACTACAGGGACAAGCCAGTGGTCTACTCTACAGGGACAAGCCAGTGGTCTACTCTACAGGGACAAGCCAGTGGTCTACTCTACAGGGACAAGCCAGTGGTCTACACTACAGGGACAAGCCAGTGGTCTACACTACAGGGACAAGCCAGTGGTCTACACTACAGGGACAAGCCAGTGGTCTACACTACAGGGACAAGCCAGTGGTCTACGCTACAGGGACAAGCCAGTGGTCTACACTACAGGGACAAGCCAGTGGTCTACTCTACAGGGACAAGCCAGTGGTCTACACTACAGGGACAAGCCAGTGGTCTACACTACAGGGACAAGCCAGTGGTCTACTCTACAGGGACAAGCCAGTGGTCTACACTACAGGGACAAGCCAGTGGTCTACACTACAGGGACAAGCCAGTGGTCTACACTACAGGGACAAGCCAGTGGTCTACACTACAGGGACAAGCCAGTGGTCTACACTACAGGGACAAGCCAGTGGTCTACACTACAGGGACAAGCCAGTGGTCTACACTACAGGGACAAGCCAGTGGTCTACACTACAGGGACAAGCCAGTGGTCTACACTACAGGGACAAGCCAGTGGTCTACACTACAGGGACAAGCCAGTGGTCTACACTACAGGGACAAGCCAGTGGTCTACACTACAGGGACAAGCCAGTGGTCTACACTACAGGGACAAGCCAGTGGTCTACACTACAGGGACAAGCCAGTGGTCTACACTACAGGGACAAGCCAGTGGTCTACACTACAGGGACAAGCCAGTGGTCTACACTACAGGGACAAGCCAGTGGTCTACACTACAGGGACAAGCCAGTGGTCTACACTACAGGGACAAGCCAGTGGTCTACACTACAGGGACAAGCCAGTGGTCTACACTACAGGGACAAGCCAGTGGTCTACACTACAGGGACAAGCCAGTGGTCTACACTACAGGGACAAGCCAGTGGTCTACACTACAGGGACAAGCCAGTGGTCTACACTACAGGGACAAGCCAGTGGTCTACACTACAGGGACAAGCCAGTGGTCTACACTACAGGGACAAGCCAGTGGTCTACACTACAGGGACAAGCCAGTGGTCTACACTACAGGGACAAGCCAGTGGTCTACACTACAGGGACAAGCCAGTGGTCTACACTACAGGGACAAGCCAGTGGTCTACACTACAGGGACAAGCCAGTGGTCTACACTACAGGGACAAGCCAGTGGTCTACACTACAGGGACAAGCCAGTGGTCTACACTACAGGGACAAGCCAGTGGTCTACACTACAGGGACAAGCCAGTGGTCTACACTACAGGGACAAGCCAGTGGTCTACACTACAGGGACAAGCCAGTGGTCTACACTACAGGGACAAGCCAGTGGTCTACACTACAGGGACAAGCCAGTGGTCTACACTACAGGGACAAGCCAGTGGTCTACACTACAGGGACAAGCCAGTGGTCTACACTACAGGGACAAGCCAGTGGTCTACACTACAGGGACAAGCCAGTGGTCTACACTACAGGGACAAGCCAGTGGTCTACACTACAGGGACAAGCCAGTGGTCTACACTACAGGGACAAGCCAGTGGTCTACACTACAGGGACAAGCCAGTGGTCTACACTACAGGGACAAGCCAGTGGTCTACACTACAGGGACAAGCCAGTGGTCTACACTACAGGGACAAGCCAGTGGTCTACACTACAGGGACAAGCCAGTGGTCTACACTACAGGGACAAGCCAGTGGTCTACACTACAGGGACAAGCCAGTGGTCTACACTACAGGGACAAGCCAGTGGTCTACACTACAGGGACAAGCCAGTGGTCTACACTACAGGGACAAGCCAGTGGTCTACACTACAGGGACAAGCCAGTGGTCTACACTACAGGGACAAGCCAGTGGTCTACACTACAGGGACAAGCCAGTGGTCTACACTACAGGGACAAGCCAGTGGTCTACACTACAGGGACAAGCCAGTGGTCTACTCTACAGGGACAAGCCAGTGGTCTACTCTACAGGGACAAGCCAGTGGTCTACTCTACAGGGACAAGCCAGTGGTCTACACTACAGGGACAAGCCAGTGGTCTACACTACAGGGACAAGCCAGTGGTCTACTCTACAGGGACAAGCCAGTGGTCTACTCTACAGGGACAAGCCAGTGGTCTACTCTACAGGGACAAGCCAGTGGTCTACACTACAGGGACAAGCCAGTGGTCTACACTACAGGGACAAGCCAGTGGTCTACACTACAGGGACAAGCCAGTGGTCTACACTACAGGGACAAGCCAGTGGTCTACACTACAGGGACAAGCCAGTGGTCTACTCTACAGGGACAAGCCAGTGGTCTACACTACAGGGACAAGCCAGTGGTCTACACTACAGGGACAAGCCAGTGGTCTACACTACAGGGACAAGCCAGTGGTCTACACTACAGGGACAAGCCAGTGGTCTACACTACAGGGACAAGCCAGTGGTCTACACTACAGGGACAAGCCAGTGGTCTACACTACAGGGACAAGCCAGTGGTCTACACTACAGGGACAAGCCAGTGGTCTACACTACAGGGACAAGCCAGTGGTCTACACTACAGGGACAAGCCAGTGGTCTACACTACAGGGACAAGCCAGTGGTCTACACTACAGGGACAAGCCAGTGGTCTACACTACAGGGACAAGCCAGTGGTCTACACTACAGGGACAATAAGTGGTCTACACTACAGGGACAAGCCAGTGGTCTACACTACAGGGACAAGCCAGTGGTCTACACTACAGGGACAAGCCAGTGGTCTACACTACAGGGACAAGCCAGTGGTCTACACTACAGGGACAAGCCAGTGGTCTACACTACAGGGACAAGCCAGTGGTCTACACTACAGGGACAAGCCAGTGGTCTACACTACAGGGACAAGCCAGTGGTCTACACTACAGGGACAAGCCAGTGGTCTACACTACAGGGACAGATAGGTAGTAATAACCCATTTAACTGTAAGGTGTCAGACTGTCACATAGATGAATCACCTGGTGATTAACACAACATAACCACACAACGGAGACCCTCCCCATGAGTCCTCAGATCCTGAGTCCTGCGATTACAGGCCGCTCTAAGCCAACGCTGCTCAAGTGGCCCACCTGAACTGATGCAATGGGACATCCAGGCAGACAGAAAGGGCAAATACAGCCGAACCATGGGTATGACTCCTCAAGAGGCTTTGGAGCCATTACAGGCAGCTGAGGCAACAGCAACACTTCTCAAGTACCGGAACTGAATTCATCTCCTAATAACATTAGCTGAACCACAGCTGTAGGGCTTTAGTCTGGCCTGCACAGCCACATGTAACGGCCCAGACACAACCCCCCACAGTAACCAGCTACTTACTGTGACTGACAATTGGGAGCAAAGTCAACATCGATGGACAGCCATTAGCAAGTAAGCGGTAATGACTAAGCCTACCTCTCTTGACGTACTGGGCCTCACAGCTGACAGTTATTTGGTATTTTCCTAGTCGCTGCCTCTTTCTCCTGAATGACACCTTCTGGAAAAACCAAGAGCAGGCAGAGAGAGAGCATGTATCACTGTGTGAGCTGGGCCTGGGCTGGCAGAGAGAGAGCATGTATCACTGTGTGAGCTGGGCCTGGGCAGGCAGAGAGAGAGCATGGATCACTGTGTGAGCTGGGCCTGGGCTGGCAGAGAGAGAGCATGGATCACTGTGTGAGCTGGGCCTGGGCAGGCAGAGAGAGAGCATGTATCACTGTGTGAGCTGGACCTGGGCAGGCAGAGAGAGAGCATGTATCACTGTGTGAGCTGGACCTGGGCAGGCAGAGAGAGAGCATGTATCACTGTGTGAGCTGGACCTGGGCAGGCAGAGAGAGAGCATGTATCACTGTGTGAGCTGGGCCTGGGCAGGCAGAGAGAGAGCATGGATCACTGTGTGAGCTGGGCCTGGGCAGGCAGAGAGAGAGCATGGATCACTGTGTGAGCTGGGCCTGGGCAGGCAGAGAGAGAGCATGGATCACTGTGTGAGCTGGACCTGGGCAGGCAGAGAGAGAGCATGGATCACTGTGTGAGCTGGACCTGGGCTGGCAGAGAGAGAGCATGTATCACTGTGTGAGCTGGGCCTGGGCAGGCAGAGAGAGAGCATGGATCACTGTGTGAGCTGGGCCTGGGCAGGCAGAGAGAGAGCATGGATCACTGTGTGAGCTGGGCCTGGGCAGGCAGAGAGAGAGCATGGATCACTGTGTGAGCTGGGCCTGGGCAGGCAGAGAGAGAGCATGTATCACTGTGTGAGCTGCTGCCTCATGTACATAGACATGAAACACTGGTCACTTTAATAACGATTACATACTGTTTTGCCCATTTCATATGTCCCCTGTAGCTCAGTTGGTAGAGCGTGGCGCTTGCAACGCCAGGGTTGTGGGTTCGTTTCCCACGGGGGGGGCCAGTAAGAAAATGTATGCGCTCACTAACTGTAGGTCGCTCTGGATAAGAGCGTCTGCTAAATGACTAAAATGTAATATGTATATACTGTCTTCTAGTCAAGACCTATCCAATTTAATTATTACTGTACATACAGTCTACTGCTCTATCCTACATATTCTTCAGATATATTGGATATTCTATCCAAATACTGTCCATAATATCTATACATCACATCACATATACACACACACACATATATATATATATACATACATATACAGTGCATTCTGCTGTGGGGATGTTATTCAGCAGCAGGGACTGGGAGACTAGTCAGGATTGAGGGAAAGATGAACCGAGCAAAGTACAGAGATCCTTGATGAAAACCTGCTCCAGAGCGCTCAGGACCTCAGACTGGGTAAAGGTTCGCCTTCCAACAGGACAACAACCCTAAGCACACAGCCAAGACAACGCAGGAGTGGCTTCGGGACAAGTCTCTGAATGTCTTTGAGTGGCCCACCCAGAGCCCGGACTTGAACCCGATCTAATATCTCTGGAGAGACCTGAAAATAGCTGTGCAGCGACGCTCCCTATCCAACCTGACAGAGCTTGAGAGGATCTGTAGAGGAAAAATGGGAGAAACTCCCCAAATACAGGTGTGCCAAGCTTGTAGCGTCATACCCAAGAAGACTCGAGGCTGTAATCGCTGCCAGAGGTGCTTCAACAAGGTACCTTATATAGACAGGTGTGTGGCTTTCCAAATCATGTCCAATCAATCAAATTTATCACAGGTGGACTCCAATCAAGTTGTAGAAAGATCTCAACGATGATCAATGGAAACAGGATGAACCTGATCTCAATTTGGAGTCTCATAGCAAAGGGTCTGAATACTTATGTAAATAAGGTATTCCTTTCTTTCTTTTGGATTTTTTTGCAAAAATGTCTAAAAACCTGTTTTCGCTTTCTCATTATGGGGTATTGTGTGTAGATTGATGAGAAAAATATATATAATTTAATACATTTTAGAATAAAGCTATAACGTAACAAAATGTGGAAAAAGGGAATGCACTGTACATATATATATATATATTTATGCTCCAGACTCCGACATTGCTCATCCTAGTATTTCTATATTTCTTAATTCCATTCTTTTACTTTTTAGATTGTTGTGTGTTGTTAGATATTACTGCACTGTTGGCGCTAGGAACACAAGCCTTTCACTACACCCGCTATAACATCTGCTAAATGTGCGTATACGACCAATAAAATTTGATTTGATCAACACCAACAGACTATTCTGGTCTCACACTTAGAGTTCACAATAACAAATTCATAAACACGGTGCTCCAAAACCTGAACTTTGCACGAGGAACAAGCTACTCCTTCCATCACTATGTGACTGAGCAGTTGTGAGGGATGGCCCCTTTTCTGTGGCAGCCAGGGGCTGTCCCAAATGGCACCATATTCCCTATATAGTGCATAATCCCTTAGTCAAAAGTAGCGCACTAAATTGAAAATAGGGTGCCATTTGGGGACACAGAATAAGTCCTTGGTAGTAAATCATGACTGAGCAGAGCAGAGCCGGGTAATCTGTCCTGTTGCCTTGAGCCAGCCTGTTTCAGAGGCTCTCTCTCCTCCTGACCCATCAATCCTCCTCCCTGTTTACACATGTCTCCTCCTGTGTAGGGGGGTGGAAATGTACACATATGTATACCTCATTTTTAATTTATTAGTTGATTATTTGAAGCAGATATGCAGTGTTAGGGCGTATACAACAAAATGTGCACCCCCTTGGGGTCTCGAGGACCGAGTTTGGGAAACGCTGGCCTATTGGCTATGTCTACGCTGCGTTGTATGCCTCGAGTAAATCTGATCTTAAAAAACATGTATATTCCGTTAAAATAACTAAAGCCTGTTGTAATCAAAAATTCTTAATCTTCATTGATGCATTTTAAACTGTCCTTTTGCGAGGCACAGCCGTGAACTAGCTCTGTATGATGGCGAGTGGTGGGGGTCGATAAACCAGGAGGATTCACCATCATCGTCTAAATCTCCAGTTTGGGAACATTTTGTATTTCCCAGTAGATTACAACGGTCGATGGACAGAGAGAGTATGTCGCCACTGCTCAACGAGAATAGCCTATGCAGCTGCCAACACCTCAAACATGTTGACACATTTACGCCGACATCAGCCCAGTATTCCTACCACCAGAGCAAGACAGAAACAAAAAACAACAACAACAACACAACTTCGTCTCCCCTTCTACATTCAAGCAGCCCTTCGGAGCTGATTCTGACCGGGCCAAAGAAATGACAAGAGCGATCGTTATGTTTATAGCCGCGGACATGCAGCCATTCTCTGTGGTTGAGAAGAATAGGGGGTTTCAACACCTCGTGAAAGTGCTCGAGAAACGTTACGAACTTCGCCCTCTCGCACCCATTTCAACAAACAAGTAGTACCCGCGCTCTGTATAAGCAAGCTAAAGCCGAAGTTGTCAATGAATTGGCCCAATGCACCCTGTGTTGCTCTTACTACTGATGGACGGACCTGCAGGGCTAATGAACAGTGACAGCCCATCACATGACCCCGGAGTGGGAAAGGAGAAGTACCGTGCTACAGACACGCCCCCTTTGAGAGTCACAAGTACGCATATTTTTTTCCTCTTTGTAAGAAAACATTATAGCATAGGCCTATACAATGTCTGAGACATGTTCACAACATTATAGCATAGGCCTATACAATGTCTGAGACATGTTCACAACATTATAGCATAGGCCTATACAATGTCTGAGACATGTTCACAACATTATAGCATAGGCCTATACAATGTCTGAGACATGTTCACAACATTATAGCATAGGCCTATACAATGTCTGAGACATGTTCACAACATTATAGCATAGGCCTATACAATGTCTGAGACATGTTCACAACATTATAGCATAGGCCTATACAATGTCTGAGACATCTTCACAACATTATAGCATAGGCCTATACAATGTCTGAGCCATGTTGACAACATTATAGCATAGGCCTATACAATGTCTGAGCCATGTTTACAACATTATAGCATAGGCCTATACAATGTCTGAGACATGTTCACAACATTATAGCATAGGCCTATACAATGTCTGAGACATCTTCACAACATTATAGCATAGGCCTATACAATGTCTGAGACATGTTCACAACATTATAGCATAGGCCTATACAATGTCTGAGCCATGTTCACAACATTATAGCATAGGCCTATACAATGTCTGAGACATGTTTACAACATTATAGCATAGGCCTATACAATGTCTGAGACATGTTCACAACATTATAGCATAGGCCTATACAATGTCTGAGCCATGTTCACAACATTATAGCATAGGCCTATACAATGTCTGAGACATGTTTACAACATTATAGCATAGGCCTATACAATGTCTGAGACATGTTCACAATATTATAGCATAGGCCTATACAATGTCTGAGCCATGTTCACAACATTATAGCATAGGCCTATACAATGTCTGAGACATGTTCACAACATTATAGCATAGGCCTATACAATGTCTGAGACATGTTCACAACATTATAGCATAGGCCTATACAATGTCTGAGACATGTTCATAACATTATAGCATAGGCCTATACAATGTCTGAACCATGTTTACAACATTATAGCATAGGCCTATACAATGTCTGAGACATGTTCACAACATTATAGCATAGGCCTATACAATGTCTGAGACATGTTTACATATTGATTACACACGCATATTGCTCTTTATTCTAGTGTTGAGTAATCGTGTGTTTTCATTTAAGAAAATACAAAGTGTTGTTATTCCTGATTCTGCTGTCATTAGGCATTATTTACATTTTAGTCATTTAGCAGACGCTCTTATCCAGAGCGACTTACAGTTAGTATATGACTCCTGATCATTTATTGAATCAGGAATACCAACACTTATGTATTTTATTAAATAAACTACAAATTACTACATTAACTGTTGGCATTTAACTTTCCTGCTGTACCGAAACCGAACCGTGACCCCAAAACCACAACAGGTACTGAACAATGGGTTGGGTGAACCGTTACACCCATAGTCCTGTGTCACATGACATTTAGCACTTCACTCTCTCTTCTGCATTAGCCTGCTAACAACCTTTCCACCTACTATCACAGATCTGAAACAGAGGAATGAGCTTGGCTAGTATATACAGTAGGCTCTTTGTATTTTGTATAGTCTATGAACGTAGTGCCCTCGTTTGGGTGTAGGGTCTGATCAGAGCCTGAAGGTACGGAGGTGCCGTTCCCCTCACAGCTCCGTAGGCAAGCGCCATGGTCTTGTAGCAGATGCGAGCTTCAACTGGAAGCCAGTGGAGTGTGCGGAGGAGCCGGGGGTGACGTGAGAGAACTTGGGAAGGTCGAACACCAGACGGGCTGCGGCGTTCTGGATAAGTTGTAGACTCTATGTCCCCACCAATATGTCAATATGTAGGCTACTCAAGCTCATCAGATTGGATCTTCAAAGTCTAAGAAGCTATCTTTCTTTCTGATCCTCCTGTATTATGAAGTTCCTAGTTAAATGCTGTGTCATGCGTTGTGTCCTCTAGACTACAGTAAGCCGGCTATGTCATCCTCATGCATATCAGCACCACGTGCATAGCTCCTGCTCTGCTGTCCTACGGGCCTAGTGTGTCCAGATCTCCACCTGAGAGGTCTACGTCTTCTTCTTCCCAGTTGGATCCTGTATTAAAACACACACAGGCCTGGTAGTGACGCTAGCGGTTAGCGCTGCTAGTCTCAGCCTCACAGGGCTGCCTGGGCTCAAAGCTGCTAGTCTCAGCCTCACAGGGCTGCCTGGGCTCAAAGCCGCTAGTCTCGGCCTCACAGGGCTGCCTGGGCTCAAAGCCGCTAGTCTCGGCCTCACAGGGCTGCCTGGGCTCAAAGCCGCTAGTCTCGGCCTCACAGGGCTGCCTGGGCTCAAAGCCGCTAGTCTCGGCCTCACAGGGCTGCCTGGGCTCAAAGCCGCTAGTCTCGGCCTCACAGGGCTGCCTGGGCTCAAAGCCGCTAGTCTCGGCCTCACAGGGCTGCCTGGGCTCAAAGCCGCTAGTCTCGGCCTCACAGGGCTGCCTGGGCTCAAAGCCGCTAGTCTCGGCCTCACAGGGCTGCCTGGGCTCAAAGCCGCTAGTCTCGGCCTCACAGGGCTGCCTGGGCTCAAAGCCGCTAGTCTCGGCCTCACAGGGCTGCCTGGGCTCAAAGCCGCTAGTCTCGGCCTCACAGGGCTGCCTGGGCTCAAAGCCGCTAGTCTCGGCCTCACAGGGCTGCCTGGGCTCAAAGCCGCTAGTCTCGGCCTCACAGGGCTGCCTGGGCTCAAAGCCGCTAGTCTCGGCCTCACAGGGCTGCCTGGGCTCAAAGCCGCTATTCTCGGCCTCACAGGGCTGCCTGGACTCAAAGCCGCTAGTCTCGGCCTCACAGGGCTGCCTGGGCTCAAAGCCGCTAGTCTCGGCCTCACAGGGCTGCCTGGGCTCAAAGCCGCTAGTCTCGGCCTCACAGGGCTGCCTGGGCTCAAAGCCGCTAGTCTCGGCCTCACAGGGCTGCCTAGGCTCAAAGCCGCTAGTCTCAGCCTCACAGGGCTGCCTGGGCTCAAAGCCGCTAGTCTCAGCCTCACAGGGCCGCCTGGGCTCAAAGCCGCTAGTCTCAGCCTCACAGGGCAGCCTGGGCTCAAAGCCGCTAGTCTCAGCCTCACAGGGCTGCCTGGGCTCAAAGCCGCTAGTCTCAGCCTCACAGGGCTGCCTGGGCTCAAAGCCGCTAGTCTCAGCCTCACAGGGCTGCCTGGGCTCAAAGCTACAGAGTTAGCTAAGGGAATTTCACTTTGAACTTGAGCGTCGCATCACACGACTGTCAAACGTGTCCTTTTAAAGCAGAGACGTTAAAGACGGTTGGGTTTAATGTTGCCCGAGTCCAAATGTGTGAGGGAGGATGACACAGATATATTCAGTTTGATGAGCTGAGCTCTCCGGGGGTCCTTGATGTTATTGATTTGAAATTCATATCAAAGTGGGAGTTTGATTTGAATCTCTTCAGGAGCAACTCAAGGGGGAGAGATTAATATTTCACCATGTTAGCTACTGTGAGATGAGATGAACAAAGTCTTCGGTGTGTAGACATGATAGTTAGTTGTCCTCCCAAGACTTACATATTTCCATTCTTGAAATGCATTGGAAGCCAATTCAGTCAAATAATGCATTCCAAGACTAACGGACTTTGTAAACTGTTGTCAGTGTGGGGGAGAAAAAAGCATCTACACATTATATTAATCCTATCCAATGATTGAGAATTAGGGTAAGAACTGGGGTCAAGTCTACAGTGACATTGTAGCCTAATAATCCTAGCTCCTTTTGGTTTCTGAAGCCTAGTATTGATTGAAACAACTAGGCTACGTTAGGAAGGAAGTGTCATGCAGACATGGAATCCGTCTGCACAGCGTGAACCAGGCAACCAAAAGAACATACCAGTTGTTGTTCTTGACTAGAAAACGAGTTGAGTTTACACTTCGGAGTGACAGGTTAGATCTGTCACTATTATAGAGACTGTGGCGATCCTAACAAAACTGGTTTAAAACGTTGTGCATATGTTAAACGATGAATACCGACATTATTCTGGAAATACACGTCGCTAAAAGCATTCTCTTCCGCATTGTTACCGGTCATACGGAACACCTCGAGCAGAATGCACTTGTACAGAAATAATGTCAAAACAGATGCGCGAACAGACACAATGTTGCAAATATCGAGCGTGAAACTACACAATCTAATTAGTAACTGCGTTCTACGTTATCTTGTCCAAACTATTGGTCCAATATGTCGGTGTAAGGTAAGAAGTTTGCAGTGTGGTGGAGAAACGGTCGACCCCCCCCCTTTCGGAGCGGCGAGCCCACGCCCTCGACTTCAACTTCAACCCAGAGCTACAGCAAAACCATCATCACCTCAACGAGGAAGAGGAAAGCTTTCTGCTATTTCTTCTGCATTCTTTATGTCGACAAAACAACACGCCATTGTAAGCTACATTTCTATAATAACCCATGTTCAAGTATAAAAAAATATGAAATAGCATCCATGTTTTTCTTACCTCGGGCTTTCTAGGAATCAAGAGAGTTTCAAATCCCACCAAAGTGAAACTTATTTTTCCCAAATCTGGAAGTGGCAGGCAGTGACGTCAGAGTTGGACATTCCAACCACCAGAAAGTCCTTTAGAGATGTTTGCCCATGTAAGGCAGTGTGATGTATTTACAAACGATCTTCCTCATCTTATCGTCATGGGTTTGTTTTCTTGTGCAAACATTGTAAAAACACACAAATTAATCATCATGTAGGATGAATTAAACAGCTACATCGTTCTCTGAGTGCATGGATGTAGAGGTATAGACCTTGGTGCATATGAAAATAACACATGTCCCCTTCTTCAGATATAGGATAGATATGTTACATTATTGTTATTGTAAACTAAATCATTACTTCAATATAAAGGAGATCTTGACAATTTTCTCAACATTACCTTGGTAATCTAGCTATACAAACAACATTATCTTGGTAATATAGGGTTAGGGTAATCTAGCTATACAAACAACATTATCTTGGTAATATAGGGTTAGGGTAATCTGGCTATACAAACAACATTATCTTGGTAATGTAGGGTTAGGGTAATCTAGCTATACAAACAACATTATCTTGGTAATGTAGGGTTAGGGTAATCTAGCTATACAAACAACATTATCTTGGTAATATAGGGTTAGGGTAATCTAGCTATACAAACAACATTATCTTGGTAATATAGGGTTAGGGTAATCTAGCTATACAAACAACATTATCTTGGTAATGTAGGGTTAGGGTAATCTAGCTATACAAACACCATTATCTTGGTAATATAGGGTTAGGGTAATCTAGCTATACAAAAAACATTATCTTGGTAATGTAGGGTTAGGGTAATCTAGCTATACAAACACCATTATCTTGGTAATGTAGGGTTAGGGTAATCTAGCTATACAAACACCATAGAGAGAAGACAGGAGATGATAGGCTTAGTTTTAAACAAATAATGATTATCTTGTTTCATTATTTCAATGAATAGATCAAAACAGACTATAAACATTTCAAATGCAGCCTGAGTGTTTTTTTCATTCATTACACTTTTTTTTTTAACTTAAGGTTAAACTCATTCACCTCTGACCTTTTGTGAGTGCAGCCTAAACTCCCATGTGAGACACGGGCTGGCTTCCGCTTCACCACATACGTTTGACATGCAAATCACATCATTCAGACTGAATCTCTCCCTCTGTTACTCTAGCTGTGGAATCAGTCAGACTGAATCTCTCCCTCTGTTACTCTAGCTGTGGAATCAGTCAGACTGAATCTCTCCCTCTGTTACTCTAGCTGTGGAATCAGTCAGACTGAATCTCTCCCTCTGTTACTCTAGCTGTGGAATCAGTCAGACTGAATCTCTCCCTCTGTTACTCTAGCTGTGGAATCAGTCAGACTGAATCTCTCCCTCTGTTACTCTAGCTGTGGAATCAGTCAGACTGAATCTCTCCTCTGTTACTCTAGCTGTGGAATCAGTCAGACTGAATCTCTCCCTCTGTTACTCTAGCTGTGGAATCAGTCAGACTGAATCTCTCCCTCTGTTACTCTAGCTGTGGAATCAGTCAGACTGAATCTCTCCCTCTGTTACTCTAGCTGTGGAATCAGTCAGACTGAATCTCTCCCTCTGTTACTCTAGCTGTGGAATCAGTCAGACTGAATCTCTCCCTCTGTTACTCTAGCTGTGGAATCAGTCAGACTGAATCTCTCCATCTGTTACTCTAGCTGTGGAATCAGTCTAGGACTGAATCTCTCCCTCTGTACTCTAGCTGTAGGAATCAGTCAGACTGAATCTCTCCCTCTGTACCTCTAGCAGTGGAAGCAGTCAGGACTGAATCTCTCCCCCTGTTACTCTAGCTGTGGAAATCAGTCAGACTTGAATCTCTCCCCTGTTACTCTATGCTGTGGAATCAGTCAGACTGAATCTCTCCTCTGTTACTCCTAGCTGTGGGAATCAGTCAGACTGAATCATCTCCCTCTGTTATTCTAGCTGTGGAATCAGTCAGACTGATCTCTCCCTCTGTTACCTCTAGCTGGGGAATCATGTCAGACTGAATCTCTCCCTGTTACTCTAGCTGTGGAATCAGTCAGACTGAAATCTCTCCCTCTGTTACTCTAGCTGTGGAAATCAGTCAGACTTGAATCTCTCCCTCTGTTACTCCTAGCTGTGGAATCATCAGACAGTATCTCTTCCCTCTGTTACTCTAGCAGTGGAATCAGTCAGACTGAATCTCTCCCTCATGATTACTCCTAGCTGGTGGAATCAGTCAGACTGAATCTCTCCCTCTGTTACTCTAGCTGTGGAATCAGTCGTGACTGAAATCTCCTCCCTCATGTTTACCTCTAGCTGTGGAATCAGTCAGACTGAATCTCTCCCCTCTGTTGACTCTAGCTGTGGAATCAGTCAGACTGAAGCTCTCCCTCTGTTACTCCTAGCTGTGGAATCAGTCAGACTGAATCTCTCCCGCTGTTACTCTAGGCTGTGGAATCAGTCAGACTGAATCTCTCCCCTGGTTACTCTAGCTGTGGAATCAGTCAGACTGAAATCTTCTCCCTCTGTTACTCTAGCTGGGAATCATCAGACTGAATCTCTCCCCTGTTACTCTAGCTGTGACCAACTGAATCAGTCAGACTGAATCTCTCCCTCTGTTACTCTAGCTGTGGAATCAGTCAGACTGAATCTCTCCCTCTGTTACTCCTAGCTGTGGAATCAGTCAGACTGAATCTCTCCCTCTGTTACTCTAGCTGTGGAATCAGTCAGACTGAATCTCTCCCTCTGTTACTCTAGCTGTGGAATCAGTCAGACTGAATCTCTCCCTCTGTTACTCTAGCTGTGGAATCAGTCAGACTGAATCTCTCCCTCTGTTACTCTAGCTGTGGAATCAGTCAGACTGAATCTCTCCCTCTGTTACTCTAGCTGTGGAATCAGTCAGACTGAATCTCTCCCTCTGTTACTCTAGCTGTGGAATCAGTCAGACTGAATCCTCTCCCTCTGTTACTCTAGCTGTGGAATCAGTCAGGACCTGAATCTCTCCCTCTGTTACTCTAGCTGTGGAATCAGTCAGACTGAATCTCTCCCTCTGTTACTCTACTGTGGAATCAGTCAGACTGAATCTCTCCCTCTGTTACTCAGCTGTGGAATCAGTCAGACTGAATCCTCTCCCGTTTACTCTAGCTGTGGAATCAGTCAGACCTGAATCTCTCCCTCTGTTACTCTAGCTGTGGAATCAGTCAGACTGAATCTCTCCCTCTGTTACTCTAGCTGTGGAATCAGTCAGACTGAATCTCTCCTCTGTTACTCTAGCTGTGGAATCAGTCAGACTGAATCTCTCCCTCTGTTACTCTAGCAGTGGAATCAGTCCAGACTCGAGATCTCTCCCTCTGTTACTCTAGCCCTGTGGAACTCAGTCAGACTGAATCTCTCCCTCTGTATCTAGCTGAATCAGGTCAGACTGAATCTCTCCGCTGTTACTCTAGCTGTGGAATCAGTCAGCTGAATCTCTCCCTCCGTTACTCTAGCTGTGGAATCAGTCCGACTGAATCTCTCCCTCTGTTACTCTTAGCTGTGGAAATCAGTCAGACTGAATCTCTCCCTCTGTTACTCTAGCTGTGGAATCAGTCAGACTGAATCTCTCCCTCTGTTACTCTAGCTGTGGAATCAGTCAGACTGAATCTCTCCCTCTGTTACTCTAGCTGTGGAATCAGTCAGACTGAATCTCTCCCTCTGTTACTCTAGCTGTGGAATCAGTCAGACTGAATCTCTCCTCTCGTTACTCTAGCTGTGGAATCAGTCAGACTGAATCTCTCCCTCTGTTACTCTAGCTGTGGAATCAGTCAGACTGAATCTCTCCCTCTGTTACTCTAGCTGTGGAATCAGTCAGACTGAATCTCTCCCTCTGTTACTCTAGCTGTGGAATCAGTCAGACTGAATCTCTCCCTCTGTTACTCTAGCTGTGGAATCAGTCAGACTGAATCTCTCCCTCTGTTACTCTAGCTGTGGAATCAGTCAGACTGAATCTCTCCCTCTGTTACTCTAGCTGTGGAATCAGTCAGACTGAATCTCTCCCTCTGTTACTCTAGCTGTGGAATCAGTCAGACTGAATCTCTCCCTCTGTTACTCTAGCTGTGGAATCAGTCAGACTGAATCTCTCCCTCTGTTACTCTAGCTGTGGAATCAGTCAGACTGAATCTCTCCCTCTGTTACTCTAGCTGTGGAATCAGTCAGACTGAATCTCTCCCCGTTACTCTAGCTGTGGAATCAGTCAGACTGAATCTCTCCCTCTGTTACTCTAGCTGTGGAATCAGTCAGACTGAATCTCTCCCTCTGTTACTCTAGCTGTGGAATCAGTCAGACTGAATCTCTCCCTCTGTTACTCTAGCTGTGGAATCAGTCAGACTGAATCTCTCCCTCTGGTTACCTCTAGCTGTGGAATCAGTCAGACTGAATCTCTCCCTCTGTTACTCTAGCTGTGGAATCAGTCAGACTGAATCTCTCCCTCTGTTACTCTAGCTGTGGAATCAGTCAGACTGAATCTCTCCCTCTGTTACTCTAGCTGTGGAATCAGTCAGACTGAATCTCTCCCTCTGTTACTCTAGCTGTGGAATCAGTCAGACTGAATCTCTCCCTCTGTTACTCTAGCTGTGGAATCAGTCAGACTGAATCTCTCCCTCTGTTACTCTAGCTGTGGAATCAGTCAGACTGAATCTCTCCTCTGTTACTCTAGCTGTGGAATCATCAGACTGAATCTCTCCCTCTGTTACTCTAGCTGTGGAATCAGTCAGACTGAATCTCTCCCTCTGTTACTCTAGCTGTGGAAATCAGTCAGACTGAATCTCTCTCCTCTGTTACTCTAGCTGTGGAATCAGTCAGACTGAATCTCTCCCTCTGTTACTCTAGCTGTGGAATCAGTCAGACTGAATTCTCTCCTCGGTTAGCTCTAGCTGTGTGGAATTCAGTCAGACTGAATCTCTCCCCTTTACTCTAGCTGTGAGATCAGTCAGACTGTATCTCTCCCTCTGTTACTCTAGCTGTGGAATTCCCAGTCAGACTGAATCTCTCCCTCTGTTACTCTAGCTGTGGAATCAGTCAGACTGAATCTCTCCCTCTGTTACTCTAGCTGTGGAATCAGTCAGACTGAATCTCTCCCTCTGTTACTCTAGCTGTGGAATCAGTCAGACTGAATCTCTCCTCTGTTTACTCTAGCCTGTGGAATCAGTCAGACTGAATCTCTCCCTCTTTACTCTAGCTGTGGAATCAGTCAGACTGAATCTCTCCCCCTCTGTTTAATCTCTAGCTGTGGAATCAGTCAGACTGAATCTCTCCCTCTGTTACTCTAGCTGTGGAATCAGTCAGACTGAATCTCTCCCTCTGTTACTCTAGCTGTGGAATCAGTCAGACTGAATCTCTCCCTCTGTTACTCTAGCTGTGGAAAAATTCATCCCCCCCCCCAGACTGAATCTCTCCCTCTGTTACTCTAGCTGTGGATCAGTCAGACTGAATCTCTCCCTCTGTTACTCTAGCTGTGGATCAGTCAGACTGAATCTCTCCCTCTGTTACTCTAGCTGTGGAATCAGTCAGACTGAATCTCTCCCTCTGTTTTTACTCCTAGCTGTGGAATCAGTCAGACTGAATCTCTCCCTCTGTTACTCCTAGCTGGAATCATCAGACTGAATCTCTCCCCCCGTTACTCTAGCTGTGGAATCAGTCAGACTGAATCTCTCCCCGTTACTCTAGCTGTGGAATCAGTCAGACTGATCTCTCCCTCTGTTACTCTAGCTGTGGAATCAGTCAGACTGAATCTCTCCCCGTTACTCTAGCTGTGGAATCAGTCAGACTGAATCTCTCCCTCTGTTACTCTAGCTGTGGAATCAGTCAGACTGAATCTCTCCCTCTGTTACTCTAGCTGTGTAATCAGTCAGACTGAATCTCTCCCTCTTTACTCTAAGCTGTGGAATCATTCAGACTGAATCTCTCCCTCTGTTACTCTAGCTGTGGAATCATCCAGACTGAATCTCTCCCTCTGGTTACTCTAGCTGGTGGAATCAGTCAGACATAGAATTCTCTCCGCTCTGTACTTACTCTAGATGTGGAATCAGTCAGGACTGAATAGCTCCCTCTGTTACTCTAGCTGTGGAATCAGTCAGACTGAATCTCTCCCCGTTACTCTATCTGTGGCAATCAGTCCAGACTGAATTCTCTCGCCTCTGTTTACTCTAGCTGTGGAATCAGGTCATACTGAATCTTCAGACGTGAATCTTCTCCCCTCTGTTACTCTAGCTGTGGAATCAGTCAGACTGAATCTCTCCCTCTGTTACTCTAGCTGTGGAATCAGTCAGACTGAATCTCTCCCTCTGTTACTCTAGCTGTGGAATCAGTCAGACTGAATCTCTCCCTCTGTTACTCTAGCTGTGGAATCAGTCAGACTGAATCTCTCCCTCTGTTACTCTAGGCTGTGGAATCAGTCAGACTGAATCTCTCCCCGTTACTTCTAGCTGTGGAATCAGTCAGACTGAATCTCTCCCTCTGTTACTCTAGCTGTGGAATCAGTCAGACTGAATCTCTCTCCTCTGTGTTACTCTAGCTGTGGAATCAGTCAGACTGAATCTCTCCCTCTGTTACTCTAGCTGTGGAATCAGTCAGACTGAATCTCTCCCTCTGTTACTCTACTGTGGAATCATTCAGACTGAATCTCTCCCTCTGTTACTCTAGCTGTGGAATCAGTCAGACTGAATCTCTCCCCGTTACTCAAGCTGTGGTAATCAGTCAGACTGAATCACTCTCTGTTACTCTAGCTGTGGAATCAGTCAGACTGAATCTCTCCCCATTACTCTAGCTGTGGAATCAGTCAGACTGAATCTCTCCCTCTGTTACTCTAGCTGTGGGAATCAGTCAGACTAGAATCTCTCCCTCTGTTACTCTAGCTGTGGGAATCAGTCAGAACTGAATCTCTCCCTCTGTTACTCTAGCTGTGGAATCCAGTCAGACTGAATCTCTCCCCGTTACTCTAGCTGTGGAATCATTCAGACTGAATCTCTCCCTCTGTTACTCTAGCTGTGGAATCAGTCAGACTGAATCTCTCCCTCTGTTACTCTAGCTGTGGAATCAGTCAGACTGAATCTCTCCCTCTGTTTACTCTAGCTGTGGAATCAGTCAGACTGAATCTCTCCCTCTGTTACTCTAGCTGTGGAATCAGTCAGACTGAATCTCTCCCTCTGTTACTCTAGCTGTGGAATCAGTCAGACTGAATCTCTCCCTCTCTGTTACTCTAGCTGTGGAATCAGTCAGACTGAATCTCTCCCTCTGTTTACTCTTTTTTTTTTTTTTTTTTTTAGCTGTGGAATCAGTCAGACTGAATCTCTCCTCCCCGTGTACTCTAGCTGTGGAATCAGTCAGACTGAATCTCTCCCTCTGTTACTCTAGCTGTGGAATCAGTCAGACTGAATCTCTCCCTCTGTTACTCTAGCTGTGGAATCAGTCAGACTGATCTCTCCCTCTGTTACTCTACCTAGCTGTGGAATCAGTCAGACTGAAACTCTCTCTCCCTCTGTTACTCTAGCTGTGGAATCAGTCAGACTGAATCTCTCCTCTGTTACTCTAGCTGTGGAATCAGTCAGACTGAATCTCTCCCTCTGTTACTCTAGCTGTGGAATCATCAGACTGAATCTCTCCTCGTTACTCTAGCTGTGGAATCAGTCAGACTGAATCTCTCCCTCTGTTACTCTAGCTGTGGAATCAGTCAGACTGAATCTCTCCCTCTGTTACTCTAGCTGTGGAATCAGTCAGACTGAATCTCTCCTCTGTTACTCTAGCTGTGGAATCAGTCAGACTGAATCTCTCCCCGTTACTCTAGCTGTGGAATCAGTCAGACTGAATCTCTCCCTCGTTACTCTAGCTGTGGGAATCAGTCAGACTGAATCTCTCCCTCTGTTACTCTAGCTGTGGAATCAGTCAGACTGAATCTCTATTTACTCTAGCTGTGGAATCAATCAGACTGAATTCTCTCCCTCGTTACTCTCTAGTAGCTGTGGAATCAGTCAGAACTGAATCTCTCCCCTGTTACTCTAGCTGTGGAATCAGTCAGACTGAATCTCTCCCTCTGTTTACTCTAGCTGTGGAATCCCCCCATCAGACTGAATCTCTCCCTCGTTTACTCTAGCTGAATCAGTCAGACTGAATCTCTCCCTCTTTTACTCCCTAGCTGTGGAATCAGTCAGACTGACATCTCTCCCTCTGTTACTCTAAGCTGTGGAATCAGTCAGACTGAATCTCTCCCCTCTGTTTACTCTAGCTGTGGAATCAAGTCAGACTGAATCTCTCCCTCTGTTACTCTAGCTGTGGAATCAGTTCAGAACTGAATCATCTCTCCCTCTGTACTCTAGCTGTGGAATCAGTCAGACTGAATCTCCCCTCTGTTACTCTAGCTGTGGAATCAGTCAGACTGAATCTCTCCCTCTGTTACTCTAGCTGTGGAATCAGTCAGACTGAATCTCTCCCCTGTTACTCTAGCTGTGGAATCAGTCAGACTGAATCTCTCCCTCTGTTACTCTAGCTGTGGAATCAGTCAGACTGAATCTCTCCCTCTGTTACTCTAGCTGTGGAATCAGTCAGACTGAATCTCTCCCTCTGTTACTCTAGCTGTGGAATCAGTCAGACTGAATCTCTCCCTCTGTTACTCTAGCTGTGGAATCAGTCAGACTGAATCTCTCCCTCTGTTACTCTAGCTGTGGAATCAGTCAGACTGAATCTCTCCCCGTTACTCTAGCTGTGGAATCAGTCAGACTGAATCTCTCCCTCTGTTACTCTAGCTGTGGAATCAGTCAGACTGAATCTCTCCCTCTGTTACTCTAGCTGTGGAATCAGTCAGACTGAATCTCTCCCTCTGTTACTCTAGCTGTGGAATCAGTCAGACTGAATCTCTCCCTCTGTTACTCTAGCTGTGGAATCAGTCAGACTGAATCTCTCCCCGTTACTCTAGCTGTGGAATCAGTCAGACTGAATCTCTCCCTCTGTTACTCTAGCTGTGGAATCAGTCAGACTGAATCTCTCCCTCTGTTACTCTAGCTGTGGAATCAGTCAGACTGAATCTCTCCCTCTGTTACTCTAGCTGTGGAATCAGTCAGACTGAATCTCTCCCTCTGTTACTCTAGCTGTGGAATCAGTCAGACTGAATCTCTCCCTCTGTTACTCTAGCTGTGGAATCAGTCAGACTGAATCTCTCCCTCTGTTACTCTAGCTGTGGAATCAGTCAGACTGAATTCTCTCCCTCTGTTACTCTAGCTGTGGAAATCAGTCAGACTGAATCTCTCCCTCTGTTACTCTAGCTGTGGAATCAGTCAGACTGAATCTCTCCCTCTGTTACTCTAGCTGTGGAATCAGTCAGACTGAATCTCTCCCTCTGTTACTCTAGCTGTGGAATCAGTCAGACTGAATCTCTCCCTCTGTTACTCTAGCTGTGGAATCAGGTCAGACTGAATCTCTCCCTCTGTTACTCTAGCTGTGGAATCAGGTCAGACTGAATCGTCTCCCTCTGTTACTCTAGCTGTGGAATCAGTCAGACTGAATCTCTCCCTCTGTTACTCAAGCCTTGATGGATCAGTCAGACTGAATCTCTCCCTCTGTTACTCTAGCTGTGGATTCAGTCAGACTTGAATCTCTCCCTCTGTTACTCTAGCTGTGGAATTCAGTCTAGACTGAATCTCTCCTCTCTGTTACTCTAGCTGTGGAATCAGTCAGACTGAATCTCTCCCTCTGTTACTCTAGCTGTGGAATCAGTCAAGACTGATCTCTCCCTCTGTTACTCTAGCTGTGGAATCAGTCCAGACTGAATCTCTCCCTCTGTTACTCTAGCTGTGGAATCAGTCAGACTGAATCTCTCCCTCTGTTACTCTAGCTGTGGAATCAGTCAGAACTGAATCTCTCCCTCTGTTACTCTAGCTGTGGAATCAGTCATGACTGAATCTCTCCCTCTGTTACTCTAGCTGTGGAATCAGTCAGACTGAATCTCTCCCTCTGTTACTCTTAGCTGTGGAATCAGTCAGACTGAATCTCTCCCTCTGTTACTCTAGCTGTGGAATCAGTCAGACTGAATCTCTCCCTCTGTTACTCTAGCTGTGGAATCAGTCAGACTGAATCTCTCCCTCTGTTACTCTAGCTGTGGAATCAGTCAGACTGAATCTCTCCCTCTGTTACTCTAGCTGTGGAATCAGTCAGACTGAATCTCTCCCTCTGTTACTCTAGCTGTGGGAATCAGTCAGGACTGAATCTCTCCCTCTGTTACTCTAGCTGTGGAATCAGTCAGACTGAATCTCTCCCTCTGTTACTCTAGCTGTGGAATCAGTCAGACTGAATCTCTCCCTCTGTTACTCTAGCTGTGGAATCAGTCAGACTGAATCTCTCCCTCTGTTACTCTAGCTGTGGAATCAGTCAGACTGAATCTCTCCCTCTGTTACTCTAGCTGTGGAATCAGTCAGACTGAATCTCTCCCTCTGTTACTCTAGCTGTGGAATCAGTCAGACTGAATCTCTCCCTCTGTTACTCTAGCTGTGGAATCAGTCAGACTGAATCTCTCCCTCTGTTACTCTAGCTGTGGAATCAGTCAGACTGAATCTCTCCCTCTGTTACTCTAGCTGTGGAATCAGTCAGACTGAATCTCTCCCTCTGTTACTCTAGCTGTGGAATCAGTCAGACTGAATCTCTCCCTCTGTTACTCTAGCTGTGGAATCAGTCAGACTGAATCTCTCCCTCTGTTACTCTAGCTGTGGAATCAGTCAGACTGAATCTCTCCCTCTGTTACTCTAGCTGTGGAATCAGTCAGACTGAATCTCTCCCTCTGTTACTCTAGCTGTGGAATCAGTCAGACTGAATCTCTCCCTCTGTTACTCTAGCTGTGGAATCAGTCAGACTGAATCTCTCCCTCTGTTACTCTAGCTGTGGAATCAGTCAGACTGAATCTCTCCCTCTGTTACTCTAGCTGTGGAATCAGTCAGACTGAATCTCTCCCTCTGTTACTCTAGCTGTGGAATCAGTCAGACTGAATCTCTCCCTCTGTTACTCTAGCTGTGGAATCAGTCAGACTGAATCTCTCCCTCTGTTACTCTAGCTGTGGAATCAGTCAGACTGAATCTCTCCCTCTGTTACTCTAGCTGTGGAATCAGTCAGACTGAATCTCTCCCTCTGTTACTCTAGCTGTGGAATCAGTCAGACTGAATCTCTCCCTCTGTTACTCTAGCTGTGGAATCAGTCAGACTGAATCTCTCCCTCTGTTACTCTAGCTGTGGAATCAGTCAGACTGAATCTCTCCCTCTGTTACTCTAGCTGTGGAATCAGTCAGACTGAATCTCTCCCTCTGTTACTCTAGCTGTGGAATCAGTCAGACTGAATCTCTCCCTCTGTTACTCTAGCTGTGGAATCAGTCAGACTGAATCTCTCCCTCTGTTACTCTAGCTGTGGAATCAGTCAGACTGAATCTCTCCCTCTGTTACTCTAGCTGTGGAATCAGTCAGACTGAATCTCTCCCTCTGTTACTCTAGCTGTGGAATCAGTCAGACTGAATCTCTCCCTCTGTTACTCTAGCTGTGGAATCAGTCAGACTGAATCTCTCCCTCTGTTACTCTAGCTGTGGAATCAGTCAGACTGAATCTCTCCCTCTGTTACTCTAGCTGTGGAATCAGTCAGACTGAATCTCTCCCTCTGTTACTCTAGCTGTGGAATCAGTCAGACTGAATCTCTCCCTCTGTTACTCTAGCTGTGGAATCAGTCAGACTGAATCTCTCCCTCTGTTACTCTAGCTGTGGAATCAGTCAGACTGAATCTCTCCCTCTGTTACTCTAGCTGTGGAATCAGTCAGACTGAATCTCTCCCTCTGTTACTCTAGCTGTGGAATCAGTCAGACTGAATCTCTCCCTCTGTTACTCTAGCTGTGGAATCAGTCAGACTGAATCTCTCCCTCTGTTACTCTAGCTGTGGAATCAGTCAGACTGAATCTCTCCCTCTGTTACTCTAGCTGTGGAATCAGTCAGACTGAATCTCTCCCTCTGTTACTCTAGCTGTGGAATCAGTCAGACTGAATCTCTCCCTCTGTTACTCTAGCTGTGGAATCAGTCAGACTGAATCTCTCCCTCTGTTACTCTAGCTGTGGAATCAGTCAGACTGAATCTCTCCCTCTGTTACTCTAGCTGTGGAATCAGTCAGACTGAATCTCTCCCTCTGTTACTCTAGCTGTGGAATCAGTCAGACTGAATCTCTCCCTCTGTTACTCTAGCTGTGGAATCAGTCAGACTGAATCTCTCCCTCTGTTACTCTAGCTGTGGAATCAGTCAGACTGAATCTCTCCCTCTGTTACTCTAGCTGTGGAATCAGTCAGACTGAATCTCTCCCTCTGTTACTCTAGCTGTGGAATCAGTCAGACTGAATCTCTCCCTCTGTTACTCTAGCTGTGGAATCAGTCAGACTGAATCTCTCCCTCTGTTACTCTAGCTGTGGAATCAGTCAGACTGAATCTCTCCCTCTGTTACTCTAGCTGTGGAATCAGTCAGACTGAATCTCTCCCTCTGTTACTCTAGCTGTGGAATCAGTCAGACTGAATCTCTCCCTCTGTTACTCTAGCTGTGGAATCAGTCAGACTGAATCTCTCCCTCTGTTTACTCTAGCTGTGGAATCAGTCAGACTGAATCTCTCCCTCTGTTACTCTAGCTGTGGAATCAGTCAGACTGAATCTCTCCCCGTTACTCTAGCTGTGGAATCAGTCAGACTGAATCTCTCCCTCTGTTACTCTAGCTGTGGAATCAGTCAGACTGAATCTCTCCCTCTGTTACTCTAGCTGTGGAATCAGTCAGACTGAATCTCTCCCTCTGTTACTCTAGCTGTGGAATCAGTCAGACTGAATCTCTCCCTCTGTTACTCTAGCTGTGGAATCAGTCAGACTGAATCTCTCCCCGTTACTCTAGCTGTGGAATCAGTCAGACTGAATCTCTCCCCGTTACTCTAGCTGTGGAATCAGTCAGACTGAATCTCTCCCCGTTACTCTAGCTGTGGAATCAGTCAGACTGAATCTCTCCCTCTGTTACTCTAGCTGTGGAATCAGTCAGACTGAATCTCTCCCCGTTACTCTAGCTGTGGAATCAGTCAGACTGAATCTCTCCCTCTGTTACTCTAGCTGTGGAATCAGTCAGACTGAATCTCTCCCTCTGTTACTCTAGCTGTGGAATCAGTCAGACTGAATCTCTCCCTCTGTTACTCTAGCTGTGGAATCAGTCAGACTGAATCTCTCCCTCTGTTACTCTAGCTGTGGAATCAGTCAGACTGAATCTCTCCCTCTGTTACTCTAGCTGTGGAATCAGTCAGACTGAATCTCTCCCTCTGTTACTCTAGCTGTGGAATCAGTCAGACTGAATCTCTCCCTCTGTTACTCTAGCTGTGGAATCAGTCAGACTGAATCTCTCCCCGTTACTCTAGCTGTGGAATCAGTCAGACTGAATCTCTCCCTCTGTTACTCTAGCTGTGGAATCAGTCAGACTGAATCTCTCCCTCTGTTACTCTAGCTGTGGAATCAGTCAGACTGAATCTCTCCCTCTGTTACTCTAGCTGAGGAATCAGTCAGACTGAATCTCTCCCTCTGTTACTCTAGCTGTGGAATCAGTCAGACTGAATCTCTCCCTCTGTTACTCTAGCTGTGGAATCAGTCAGACTGAATCTCTCCCTCTGTTACTCTAGCTGTGGAATCAGTCAGACTGAATCTCTCCCTCTGTTACTCTAGCTGTGGAATCAGTCAGACTGAATCTCTCCCTCTGTTACTCTAGCTGTGGAATCAGTCAGACTGAATCTCTCCCTCTGTTACTCTAGCTGTGGAATCAGTCAGACTGAATCTCTCCCTCTGTTACTCTAGCTGTGGAATCAGTCAGACTGAATCTCTCCCTCTGTTACTCTAGCTGTGGAATCAGTCAGACTGAATCTCTCCCTCTGTTACTCTAGCTGTGGAATCAGTCAGACTGAATCTCTCCCTCTGTTACTCTAGCTGAGAGTCAGACTCACTATGTAGGGAATAGGATGCCATTCTCTGGTCTAAAGTAGTGCACTATGTAGGGAATAGGATGCCATTTGGGACGTAGACTAAGTGCATTATAACACCACTGTCGTACTGCTACTTAGAATGCATGCACAAATCAAAGGTCTTAGTACAGTTATCAGAATTTGCATTAAATCCAGGACATGCAAACCATGTGATCTAGAGTAACAGAGGGAGAGATTCAGTCTGAATGATGTGATTTGCATGTCAAACGTATGTGGTGAAGCAGAAGCCAGCCCGTGTCTCACATGGGAGTTTAGGCTGCACTCACAAAAGGTCAGAGGTGAATGAGTTTAAACTTAAGTTTAAAAAAAAAGTGTAATGAATGAAAAAACACTCAGGCTGCATTTGAAATGTTTATAGTCTGTTTTGATCTATTCATTGAAATAATGAAACAAGATAATCATTATTTGTTTAAAGCTAATCCTATCATCTCCTGTCTTCTCTCTATGGTGTTTGTATAGCTAGATTACCCTAACCCTACATTACCAAGATAATAGTGTTTGTATAGCTAGATTATCCTAACCCTATATTACCAAGATAATGTTGTTTGTATAGCTAGATTACCCTAACCCTACATTACCAAGATAATGGTGTTTGTATAGCTAGATTACCCTAACCCTATATTACCAAGATAATGTTGTTTGTATAGCTAGATTACCCTAACCCTATATTACCAAGATAATGTTGTTTGTATAGCTAGATTACCCTAACCCTACATTACCAAGATAATGTTGTTTGTATAGCTAGATTACCCTAACCCTACATTACCAAGATAATGTTGTTTGTATAGCTAGATTACCCTAACCCTACATTACCAAGATAATGTTGTTTGTATAGCTAGATTACCCTAACCCTACATTACCAAGATAATGTTGTTTGTATAGCTAGATTACCCTAACCCTATATTACCAAGATAATGTTGTTTGTATAGCTAGATTACCCTAACCCTATATTACCAAGATAATGGTGTTTGTATAGCTAGATTACCCTAACCCTATATTACCAAGATAATGTTGTTTGTATAGCTAGATTACCCTAACCCTATATTACCAAGATAATGTTGTTTGTATAGCTAGATTACCCTAACCCTATATTACCAAGAAAATGTTGTTTGTATAGCTAGATTACCCTAACCCAATATTACCAAGATAATGTTGTTTGTATAGCTAGATTACCCTAACCCTATATTACCAAGATAATGTTGTTTGTATAGCTAGATTAACCTAACCCTATATTACCAAGATAATGTTGTATGTATAGCTAGATTACCCTAACCCTATATTACCAAGATAATGTTGTTTGTATAGCTAGATTACCCTAACCCTACATTACCAAGATAATGTTGTTTGTATAGCTAGATTACCCTAACCCTACATTACCAAGATAATGTTGTTTGTATAGCTAGATTACCCTAACCCTATATTACCAAGATAATGTTGTTTGTATAGCTAGATTACCCTAACCCTATATTACCAAGATAATGTTGTTTGTATAGCTAGATTACCCTAACCCTATATTACCAAGATAATGTTGTTTGTATAGCTAGATTACCCTAACTCTATATTACCAAGATAATGTTGTTTGTATAGCTAGATTACCCTAACCCTATATTACCAAGATAATGTTGTTTGTATAGCTAGATTACCCTAACCCTATATTACCAAGATAATGTTGTTTGTATAGCTAGATTACCCTAACCCTATATTACCAAGATAATGTTGTTTGTATAGCTAGATTACCCTAACCCTATATTACCAAGATAATGTTGTTTGTATAGCTAGATTACCCTAACCCTATATTACCAAGATAATGTTGTTTGTATAGCTAGATTACCCTAACCCTATATTACCAAGATAATGTTGTTTGTATAGCTAGATTACCCTGACCCTATATTACCAAGATAATGTTGTTTGTATAGCTAGATTACCCTAACCCTATATTACCAAGATAATGGTGTTTGTATAGCTAGATTACCCTAACCCTATATTACCAAGATAATGGTGTTTGTATAGCTAGATTACCCTAACCCTATATTACCAAGATAATGTTGTTTGTATAGCTAGATTACCCTAACCCTATATTACCAAGATAATGTTGTTTGTATAGCTAGATTACCCTAACCCTATATTACCAAGATAATGTTGTTTGTATAGCTAGATTACCCTAACCCTATATTACCAAGATAATGTTGTTTGTATAGCTAGATTACCCTAACCCTATATTACCAAGATAATGTTGTTTGTATAGCTAGATTACCCTAACCCTATATTACCAAGATAATGTTGTTTGTATAGCTAGATTACCCTAACCCTATATTACCAAGATAATGTTGTTTGTATAGCTAGATTACCCTAACCCTATATTACCAAGATAATGTTGTTTGTATAGCTAGATTACCCTAACCCTATATTACCAAGATAATGTTGTTTGTATAGCTAGATTACCCTAACCCTATATTACCAAGATAATGTTGTTTGTATAGCTAGATTACCCTAACCCTATATTACCAAGATAATGTTGTTTGTATAGCTAGATTACCCTAACCCTATATTACCAAGATAATGTTGTTTGTATAGCTAGATTACCCTAACCCTATATTACCAAGATAATGTTGTTTGTATAGCTAGATTACCCTAACCCTATATTACCAAGATAATGTTGTTTGTATAGCTAGATTACCCTAACCCTATATTACCAAGATAATGTTGTTTGTATAGCTATATTACCAAGGTAATGTTGAGAAAATTGTCAAGATCTCCTTTTCATTGAAGTAATGATTTAGTTTACAATTACAATAATGTGACATATCTATCCTTTATCTGAAGAAGGGGACATGTGTTATTTTCGTATGCACAGTGGACTTGGGTCAACAAGTACAATGGATTTAAAAGCTGTTGTTTTATGACAGATTCTCAACCAACGACACACAGATGTAAAAAAAAATAAAAAATGTTTAAATTAAAAGTTAAATAAAAAGTGAATTGATACAATTAAGTACACCAAAAAATACACCAACAACTACATACAACTGTCTGTAGAAATACAACAGAATGTCAAGCCAAACTCTACCCCTCTAAGGATGCTGTGTATATCAAAATTACAAGCACAATAACTAAAGTAACTTTGAGATGGTATAGATCAGTGCGAGTAGCCTTATGGGTGAAGGTTAAAACAGCATATTTTTCTCCTAGCGTTGTCTGTAGTGCAGGAGGAGAGAGACTTCAGAGGGTTTTTCTACAACTGATTATCTTGTGCTGCCTGGGAGCAGTTCGTAAACTACTTTTCACACCGTGCATGAATAAGCCATAAGAACATCAGTTGAAGATCAAGCGTGCAGATAAACCCAGAAGATTGAAGCCTATTTTGTAGTTTGTTTCCCTGCCCTGGGATCCCCTTACGGTGTAGACAGGTTCCAGGACAACCTCACTGGAAAGGTAATCTCATTTGTAATGTGTGACAGCTTATTTGCAAGTCTGCTTTGCTGGCAATGAATGTGCCTGCTAGTCCTAGTACTCCCTCTGTCAGAGCTGAGTTCAAACAGACACACTGGAACAAATCAGAAAACAATTACCATCCTCTATGAAACCCATGCATTAAAATAACCCCCTACTCCATACATCAATCAATTGGTAGTTATGTTGTTCGGGCTGAAAGTCAATGAACAAGTCTCTGTGATTTAGACATGGGATGGTGGGGGGGGGATAAGGGACAAGGCACTACTGGTATGGACGTCTAGGGGATTACTGGTATGGACGTCTAGGGGACTACTGGTATGGACGTCTAGGGGACTGTATGGTAAACACTTATGTCCAATTGATCAGGATCCATTGCTTTGTGGTCCTCTGTAGCTCAATTGGTAGAGCACGGTGCTTGTAACGCCAGGGTAGTGGGTTCGATGTATGCACACATGACTGTAAGTCGCTTTGGATAAAAGCGTCTGCTAAATGGCATATTATTATTATTATTATTATGTACTGTAAAGGACTGTCATCACATGAAGCTGAAACAAACACAGAGAGAGAGAGACTGAGGCAGGTGGCATTGTTACAGTCGGATAGGAAAGACAGCAAGAAACCCAAACCCTGATCTGTTTCAAAATAAAACATTTTCTTTAAAAATAATGAAAACAAACAAAATACCTTAACTATTAAAGTCAGCTCGCATTACAACTGTTTGTGTGACACTTCCAGCATCGTCGTAAGGTGGACACTTCCAGCATCGTCGTAAGGTGGACACTTCCAGCATCGGATATCCTGCTGTAGTTCATATCGCTATGGTGACGTTGTCTTCTCCCCCCTGCTGCACCACTTCCTCTGAAATATCTGTTACAACAAAACCTCATGCACCCTACAACAAAACCTCATACACCCTACCAGACAGAGACACCTTCATACACCCTACAACAAAACCTCATACACCCTACCAGACAGAGACACCTTCATACACCCTACCAGACAGAGACACCTTCATACACCCTACAACAAAACCTCATACACCCTACCAGACAGAGACACCTTCATACACCCTACAACAAAACCTCATACACCCTACCAGACAGAGACACCTTCATACACCCTACGACAAAACCTCATACACCCTACCAGACAGAGACACCTTCATACACCCTACAACAAAACCTCATACACCCTACCAGACAGAGACACCTTCATACACCCAACAACAAAACCTCATACACCCTACCAGACAGAGACACCTTCATACACCCTACAACAAAACCTCATACACCCTACCAGACAGAGACACCTTCATACACCCTACAACAAAACCTCATACACCCTACCAGACAGAGACACCTTCATACACCCTACCAGACAGAGACACCTTCATACACCCTACCAGACAGAGACACCTTCATACACCCTACCAGACAGAGACACCTTCATACACCCTACCAGACAGAGACACCTTCATACACCCTACAACAAAACCTCATACACCCCTACCAGACAGAGACACCTTCATACATCCTACAACAAAACCTCATACACCCCTACCAGACAGACACCTTCATACACCCTACAACAAAACCTCATACACCCTACCAGACAGAGACACCTTCATACACCCTACAACAAAACCTCATACACCCTACCAGACAGAGACACCTTCATACACCCCTACCAGACAGAGACACCTCCATACACCCCTACCAGACAGAGACACCTTCATACACCCCTACCAGACAGAGACACCTCCATACACCCCTACCAGACAGAGACACCTTCATACACCCCCTTTAAAGATGATACAGACAGGAAGTTGTGTAGCCAATCAGAAGTAATTGTACATTAATCAAGTTAACTCATTCCTGGAGCAAATGAAGCGGTCCAAGAGTGAAATAATGATGTAGGGTCTGTCTCCTGTAAAGTCTTCAGTAGGGTTTTCAGTAGGGTCTTCCATGGGGTCTCCTGTAAAGTCTTCAGTAGGGTCTTCCATGGTGTCTTCTGTAATGTCTTCTGGAGGATCTTCTGTAGGGTCTTTCTCATGTAGGATAATCTGTAGGGTTTTTCTCATGTAGGATAATCTGTAGGGTCTTTCTCATGTAGGATAATCTGTAGGGTCTTTTTCATGTAGGATAATCTGTAGGGTCTTTCTCATGTAGGATAATCTGTAGGGTCTTTCTCATGTAGGATAATCTGTAGGGTTTTTCTCATGTAGGATAATCTGTAGGGTCTTTCTCATGTAGGATAATCTGTAGGGTCTTTCTCATGTAGGATAATCTGTAGGGTCTTTCTCATGTAGGATAATCTGTAGGGTCTTTCTCATGTAGGATAATCTGTAGGGTCTTTCTCATGTAGGATAATCTGTAGGGTCTTTCTCATGTAGGATAATCTGTAGGGTCTTTCTCATGTAGGATAATCTGTAGGGTCATCTGTAAGGTCTTCTGTACAGTCTTTCTCATGTAGGCCAGATCCTCCAACTTCATATCCACAGCATTCTGTATCTGGAACATAAATGTTCAGGAGTTTGTAAATGATTCATAACTACATGAATTGTCATCAACCCGTAGTCAACCTACATTCAGTAAAACAACCAGGATGAAAAAATGGAAATTGTGAATGTGTGTACTGAGAAGCAGTCAACCAACTTAATTCAGAAACAGGTTATCGAGGCTGTTCTTCCTTCTCTCTTCATTCACTACAGTCTCAATAGAGCCAATAGAGCGTCAGTCAAAGGAGATCCAGATAAGCTCTACCATATCATAGACCCAGTCTACGTCCCAAATCGCACCCTATCCCATATACAGTGCACTATATAGGGACTGTGCATCGTCACTGATAATGAATAATGTGGCTGTTGAGCAAAATTGAGGAGACTAAATGACTTGGTGTTACCTTGGATTGTAAACTGCCACGGTCAAAACATATTGATTAAACGGTTGTGAAGATGGGGAGAGGTCTGTCTGTGATAAAGAGACGCTCTGCTTTTTTGACACCACACTCCACAAAGCAAGTCCTGCAGGCTCTAGTTTTGTCTGATCTTTGATTATTCTCCAGTCGTGTGGTCGAGTGCTGCAAAGAAAGACCTAGTTAAGCTGCAGCTGGCCCAAAAACAGAGCGGCACGTCTTGCTCTTCATTGTAATCAGAGGGCTAATCTAAATACTATGCATGCCAGTCTCTCTTGGCTAAGAGTTGAGGAGAGACTGACTGCATCACTTCTTCTTTTTATAAGAAACAATGTGTTGAAAATTCAAAATTGTTTGCATAGTCAATTTACACACAGCACTGACACACATACTTACCTCACCAGACATGACACCAGGGGTCTTTTCACAGTCCCCAAATCCAGAACAAATTCAGGAAAACGTACAGTATTGTATAGAGCCATGATTGCATGGAGCTCCCTTCCATCAAAGATTGCTCAAATGAACAGCAAACCTGGTTAAAGAACAAACAGATGAAGCAGCGCCTCTCCCCTATTTGGCCTAGATATATGTGTGTATGTATTGATATGTAGGCTACGTGTGATGTTTTAAATTGGTGTAGTTCTGTCCTTGAGCTGTTCTTATTTATTAATGTTCTGTATTATTTAATGTTTCATGTTTTGTGTGGAACCCCAGGAAGAGTAGCTGATGCTTTCGCAAACAGCTAATGGGGATCGTAATGAAATGGTCCCCTGTAGCTCAGCTGGTAGAGCACTACTGGTATGGACGTCTAGGGGACTACTGGTATGGACGTCTAGGGGACTACTGGTATGGACGTCTAGGGGACTACTGGTATGGACGTCTAGGGCACTACTGGTATGGACGTCTAGGGGACTACTGGTATGGACGTCTAGGGGACTACTGGTATGGACGTCTAGGGGACTACTGGTATGGACGTCTAGGGGACTACTGGTATGGACGTCTAGGGGACTACTGGTATGGACGTCTAGGGCACTACTGGTATGGACGTCTAGGGGACTACTGGTATGGACGTCTAGGGGACTACTGGTATGGACGTCTAGGGGACTACTGGTATGGACGTCTAGGGGACTACTGGTATGGACGTCTAGGGGACTACTGGTATGGACGTCTAGGGGACTACTGGTATGGACGTCTAGGGGACTACTGGTATGGACGTCTAGGGGACTACTGGTATGGACGTCTAGGGGACTACTGGTATGGACGTCTAGGGGACTACTGGTATGGACGTCTAGGGGACTACTGGTATGGACGTCTAGGGGACTACTGGTATGGACGTCTAGGGGACTACTGGTATGGACGTCTAGGGCACTACTGGTATGGACGTCTAGGGGACTACTGGTATGGACGTCTAGGGGACTACTGGTATGGACGTCTAGGGGACTACTGGTATGGACGTCTAGGGGACTACTGGTATGGACGTCTAGGGGACTACTGGTATGGACGTCTAGGGGACTACTGGTATGGACGTCTAGGGGACTACTGGTATGGACGTCTAGGGGACTACTGGTATGGACGTCTAGGGGATTACTGGTATGGACGTCTAAGGGACTACTGGTATGGACGTCTAGGGGACTACTGGTATGGACGTCTAGGGGACTGTATGGTAAACACTTATGTCCAATTGATCAGGATCCATTGCTTTGTGGTCCTCTGTAGCTCAATTGGTAGAGCACGGCGCTTGTAACGCCAAGGTAGTGGGTTCGATCCCCGGGACCACCCATACACAAAAATGTATGCACGCATGACTGTAAGTCGCTTTTGGATAAAAGCGTCTGCTAAACGGCATATTATTATTATTATTATTATTATAAATACCAAAATACCAAATACAGTGACATTTGGGACGCATACAAAGTCTGACTCCGAGAGAGAGAGTGGATCAGCACAACAAAAGCTAGAAGACACGCAGACACGCGACAAAAGCATTACCCCGAAGGCACTAATCAAACAACTCCACATCTAGATGTAGACCTCAGATAACGCTAATGAATTCTAATTTTAATGTTTCACTATGTAAAAATTCATTAATATGGCAGACGGAGCCAATCCACGCCTGAAGCTATAGATGGTTTTATAGAATCCAGAGACCGAGATCAGCAGATCAGCACTAATGCTTCATGGAGAAACTTTTGAAGTGTTTTTCTATTTGTGCACATGGATCTTGAATCTATTCTCTACCTAGTTTTGGGCTTTTGTATGGTAAAATTAATTTTAGTTAGGGTTGATCATTTAGATATTGGCTTTTGTTTGTCTGTAAAATAAACGTTTCTTATTTTCCAATTACCTACCTAATACAAAACATTATGTGAAGTTTGCTTTTATGTGCTTTTAGGATTCAGGTTAAGGATTTGGGTTAAATATGTCCCAATTCATATTAACATTATGTGAGACTGAAAGGAGCTCATGATGTGTTTAGGAAGGTTTTGGTTTGGGAGAGATCAGAAGGCTGATGAGAGGGAAAAGCAGCAACACAACCTCACAGATCGCTTTTTACAAACGGCCAAACACCTGGTTTAAAGGTCCCGCACAGTCAGCGAAATGTCCTTTCGTAGGATAGCCAGAGGCAAAGTCATTCATATTAATGAGTTATGTTGGGTGATTGGTTGAGCCTTCTTGGGTGTTTGATGTCACACAGCTTTTACCTTTCCACAAACTGTCTGTTGCTTAATATAAGCAAGTTGACCCAAATATTTCACAGAATAGGAAATCCATGATTAGTTGACTAGCAGTGGCTACTGCCCAGTGGTGTAAAGTACTTAAGTATAAATACTTTAAAGTACTACTTACTATTTTACTATTTATATTTTTGACTACTTTTATCTTTTACTTCACTACATTCCTAAAGAAAAGTATGTTATTTTTACTCCATACATTTTCCCTGACACTCAAAGTACTCGTTACATTTTGAATGCTTAGCAGGACGGGAAAATGGTCCAATTCACGCACTTATCAAGAGAACATCCCTGGTCATCCCTACTGCCTCTGATTTGGCGGACTCATTAAACACAAATGCTTCATTTGTAAATGATGTCTGAGTGTTGGAGTGTGCCCCTGGCTATCCGTAAATAAAAACATTAAAAAATGGTGCTGTCTGTTTTGCTTTATATAAGGAATTTGAAATGATTTATACTTTTGATACTTAAGTATATTTAAAATCAAATACTTTTAGACTTTTACTCAAGTAGTATTTTACTGGGTGACTGTCACTTGAGTCATTTTCTATTAAGGTATCTTTACTTTTACTCAAGTATGGCAATTGGGTCCTTTTTCCACCACCGCCACTGCCTGGCCAGTGAGCTAGCTAGCTACATTTCCGTAATTTAGCTATCCTCCCCTAAATGCAGTCGTCAGTGGATAAACTAACTATGAGCTGAACATACTGCATTTGTCTGAAAACAAACTAGTAGCCAGTTGTTGCTGCCCATGGTATTATCATGTCTAACCCTCCTGAAGACTATGCGACGTGTGTAGTATGCGCAGTCTAGCTAACGTTAGCACGCTAGCTAGCATTGCTAGTGTCGTATCGGGTGAATGGTGGCAATTATTGCTGATAAACAAAGGAGTCCGCTCATACTGAACTTTGATCATAAGGTTTATTCATATCAAAAGCTTCAGCATAAGTGACAGATGACATGACATCCGGAGAGCGACGCCTCAGAATGGCCGCTCTAACTTCTTATTCGTTTAACCCCTACTTATAAACAATGCAAAAAGATGGGCTCCCTCATCTGGCCAATCACCAGTCTCCCCTGTCTACAACACACTTCCTGTCTGTTGTATGTGGCGTTACACTAAAACATTCCCTCTTGATACTAAAATCAACATTCTTTCAGTTCCACTTAAAAACATTTAACAAAGCATAATCCCAATACACGACACTAGCTGAACTGTTTTATAAGAAAATGGCTGAGGTGACTCAAACCCTATAGCTAGCTAATAAGCTCTTCTCAGTGACAATGTTATGAGGGGGTGCTGTAATATTAGATGTGTCGTTTTAATTTTAAGTCAACTGTCATCGAAATTGGTGGTTACTACCGCTTTTAGGGGGTTGTCACTAGTTACCACGGCCACAGAGTCAAGTTTTAGATCCGAGGGGAGAGAAATTGTCCGCCATTGTTTTGCGTTTCGGTAAGGGCTCGGAGTGATGTCACGCCCCCCCAGCAAGGCTCAACCAATCACCCGACGGATAATAATGACTTTGCCTCGGCTATCTTACGAAAGGAAATGTCGCGCACAGTCATCCTATTTCCCAAGTAAAAATAGCCTTTGAATGACCAAAACATCATCCATAATATTTTTACACTATTACAATGCTCAGAATTGAAGACGTTTTACATTTTCGCTCATCTCTATCAATTAACTATATCATATTTTTTTGCTCTTGAAGCGCTTTGAGATTCTATGAAAAGCTCTATAAAAATGTAATAAATTATTATTATCAGTGGGCGGGGAGCTTATATTCATGAGATCGCCTTGACTGACAGCTCATTGAAACGCCCTTGTGGTCGTTGCCAGGTGACAAGGTAAACAATGGGCCACATGTCATTCAGAGCCTAAATATTATGCCTCAACCCATCTTCTCTGCAAAATGCTTTATTTTATTTACTGTTATGATGCTATCAATTCGTTGCTGTAGTGATCTACTCATTCTACAATTTGTTTTTCTGGTGTTTTTGAGGTAGTCAATCTGAAATACGCAATATTTGGTTGTGCGCTTTTCTTTGTGAACCTTTTTCAATGTTTGTATTTTGATACTTTGTGGGCCTGAAATGCTCAGTTGATGCAGATTTGGAAATGACTAACTAAATTATGACTTAGATTATGTTGTGTCTGTCTTCACAGGCTTCACAGCATATCCCCCCCCTTCTTTACCTGCTGCTGTGGTTGACTGTGAAGCCTGTGCAGACGTCATGATTAGCCCTAACGGCAACAGGCTACATCAACTGTAAGACAACAACCCACACAATGGAATGGCAAAATATGATTTTCAGGGGTAATATTACAAATACTATACACACTGCAACTTTATTTTGTGGACAACATTCGTGCCAGCTGCTGTGCTGGCAGTTCTCCGACTCGATGCAGGGGGCTTAGGGACGGAAGAACATCAACCACAGAGTGACTATCAGGTGTTCATGAAAATATACCTTTCACAAGTCAAAGTAGCCACAGCCACAGTTGCATTGTCTAACGTAAACACCTTATGATGTGTTTTGATGCAGGGCATTGTTTGGGAAGAGATCAGAGGCCCAATGATGATCACAGGAAACAGACAGGTCTACTGGTATTACTAATGGGTTCATTTGTAGTGGGTATTTCCTTTTTTTATTTTATTTAACTAGGCAAGTCAGTTAAGAACAAAACCTTATTTACAATGACGGCCTACACCGGCCAAACCCTGACGACGCTGGGCCAATTGTGCGCCGCCCTATGGGACTCCCAATCACGGCCGGTTGTGATCCTTAGACCGCTGCGCCACTCGGGAGCCCAGGGTTGGATATGAAGGGGTAGGTAATCTACTATTTCCTAGTGTTAGAAATAAGGTGGGCCCGGGCCAGTCAGTGATGCTCGCTATAAAAAGTCAATGTTGCAGTGGTTTACTTGGCCCAGTGGCCCAGGGTTTACTTGGCCAAGTGGCCCAGTGTTCAGGATGGCTAGGAGGCTCCTGGCAGCAGGCATGATGATGTTGGCAGGACTCAGGACGGGACACAAGCTCTCAGATGAAAATGGACCGCCAATTTCTCTCTGCTCTCTCTGAGCAGAGTCCTCTCTCTCTCTGAGCAGAGTCCTCTCTCAGTCTTAGCAGAGTCCTGTCTCTCTCTCTGAGCAGAGTCTCCCTCTCTCTGAGCAGTACTCTTTCTCTCTCTCTCTCTCTGGCAGTACTCTCTCTCTCTCTCTCTCTGGCAGTACTCTCTCTCTCTCTCTGAGCAGTACTCTCTCTCTCTCTCTCTCTCTCTCTCTCTGAGCAGAGTCCTCTCTCTCTCTGAGCAGTACTCTCTCTCTCTCTCTCTGAGCAGTACTCTCTCTCTCTCTCTGAGAAGTCTTCTCTCTCTCTCTCTCTGGCAGTACTCTCTCTCTCTCGCAGTCCTCTCTCTCTCTCTGGCAGTACTCTCTCTCTCTCTCTCTGAGCAGAGTCTCTCTCTCTCTGAGCAGTACTCTCTCTCTCTCTCTGAGCAGTCCTCTCTCTCTCTCTCTCTGAGCAGTCCTCTCTCTCTCTCTCTCTCTCTGAGCAGTCCTCTCTCTCTCTGAGCAGTCCTCTCTCTCTCTCTGAGCAGTCCTCTCTCTCTCTCTGAGCAGTCCCCTCTCTCTCTCTCTGAGCAGTCCTCTCTCTCTCTCTCTCTCTCTCTCTCTCTCTCTCTCTCTGAGCAGTCCTCTCTCTCGCTCTCTGAGCAGAGTCTCTGGAACTATCTGGAGGGTTTTACCATTGGCCCGCCGCCAGTCACACTTACATACTTCAATAAGGTGAGGTAATCCCTGTAGTCCTTCACAGTAGTATCAAAAGGTGGGAGAGTCTTCACAGTAGTGTCAAAAGGTGGGGAGAGACTTCACAGTAGTGTCAAAAGGTGGGGAGAGACTTCACAGTAGTGTCAAAAGGTGGGGAGAGACTTCACAGTAGTGTCAAAAGGTGGGGAGAGACTTCACAGTAGTGTCAAAAGGTGGGGAGAGACTTCACAGTAGTGTCAAAAGGTGGGGAGAGACTTCACAGTAGTGTCAAAAGGTGGGAGAGACTTCACAGTAGTGTCAAAAGGTGGGGAGAGACTTCACAGTAGTGTCAAAAGGTGGGGAGAGACTTCACAGTAGTGTCAAAAGGTGGGAGAGACTTCACAGCAGTGTCACAGTCCCGGTAAATCTACCAGACAAGCAGGTCATGCAGTCACAAGATCAAACAGTTAATGATATAGCAAAATACATTTTGGAAATCCAGGGGGGACAATTGAAATTCAACACAGGTGCTCCATGACCTGGAAACAAACAGGTGAGAAGTTGGAAGACACAACAATCAATCCTGTTACACAGTCAACCCGGCCTCCATCATTACCCAATCCTAAAACTACTGCCTTGCTTTGAGCCATCATCTAACATTACAATATAATATAATTATTGTTCACAGAGTCATATATTTTCAAATACTTCAACATGTCCATTCTGTGTTAGAGCGATATGGCATCAATTAAAACAATATATCGCCATGTATTACATCTGCCATAGGCCATTTTGCATGCATTTGTCTTTAAAAAGGGAAGTTGAGTTGATTCTTTTGTCTTGCTGTTTTGCATGTTGACTTTTATGAGATCATCAGTTAAGGTGAAGTGTGACAGACAGATGAGGTTTTGCATCCAGCCACGGATGACGTCCCCACCGGCATATCGCTAAACACAAGCAATCAACCCTGATAACACTTTCCATTAAACTGTACATTCAAGTATCATTTAACAGGGGTTGTAAAGGGTTTATCAATTCATAATTTTAGACTAATAATTAATTATTATTATGTTGTTTAGAAATTATTTATAAAGCTTCACTAATGATTATTTGTCCATAAACTGCTTAAACCTAAACCTATGTTCAAAGATTGGAAAGGATTTATAAGTTGTTTTAGACAGTTAATTATTATTTCATGTGTAGTTCATAAATCATTAATACGTTAACTCTATTATAACTGTATATGAACTAGTCTATAAACCTAAAGTGTTCCGATCCAACGCTACCAGCTCCTGAACAGCTCATAGTAAATGTGTTTATTGTCCTCCTCCTCATCATCATCATGGTACACTTCAGTAGGATCATCCTGTGTTTACTTCAGTAGGATCATCCTGTGTTTAGTTAAGTAGGATCATCCTGTGTTTACTTCAGTAGGATCATCCTGTGTTTACTTCAGTAGGATCATCCTGTGTTTACTTCAGTAGGATCATCCTGTGTTTACTTCAGTAGGATCATCCTGTGTTTACTTCAGTAGGATCATCCTGTGTTCACTTCAGTAGGATCATCCTGTGTTTACTTCAGTAGGATCATCCTGTGTTTAGTTAAGTAGGATCATCCTGTGTTTACTTCAGTAGGATCATCCTGTGTTTACTTCAGCAGGATCATCCTGTGTTTACTTCAGCAGGATCATCCTGTGTTTACTTCAGTAGGATCATCCTGTGTTTACTTCAGTAGGATCATCCTGTGTTTACTTCAGTAGGATCATCCTGTGTTTACTTCAGTAGGATCATCCTGTGTTTAGTTAAGTAGGATCATCCTGTGTTTACTTCAGTAGGATCATCCTGTGTTTACTTCAGTAGGATCATCCTGTGTTTACTTCAGTAGGATCATCCTGTGTTTACTTCAGTAGGATCATCCTGTGTTTACTTCAGTAGGATCATCCTGTGTTTACTTCAGTAGGATCATCCTGTGTTTACTTCAGTAGGATCATCCTGTGTTTACTTCAGTAGGATCATCCTGTGTTCACTTCAGTAGGATCATCCTGTGTTTACTTCAGTAGGATCATCCTGTGTTTAGTTAAGTAGGATCATCCTGTGTTTACTTCAGTAGGATCATCCTGTGTTTAGTTAAGTAGGATCATCCTGTGTTTACTTCAGTAGGATCATCCTGTGTTTACTTCAGTAGGATCATCCTGTGTTTACTTCAGTAGGATCATCCTGTGTTTAGTTAAGTAGGATCATCCTGTGTTTACTTCAGTAGGATCATCCTGTGTTTACTTCAGTAAGATCATCCTGTGTTTACTTCAGTAGGATCATCCTGTGTTTACTTCAGTAGGATCATCCTGTGTTTAGTTCAGTAGGATCATCCTGTGTTTACTTCAGTAGGATCATCCTGTGTTTACTTCAGTTGGATCATCCTGTGTTTACTTCAGTAGGATCATCCTGTGTTTACTTCAGCAAGATCAACCTGTGTTTACTTCAGTAGGACCATCCTGTGTTTACTTCAGTAGGATCATCCTGTGTTTACTTCAGTAGGATCATCCTGTGTTTAGTTAAGTAGGATCATCCTGTGTTTACTTCAGTAGGACCATCCTGTGTTTACTTCAGTAGGATCATCCTGTGTTTACTTCAGTAGGATCATCCTGTGTTTAGTTCAGTAGGATCATCCTGTGTTTAGTTAAGTAGGATCATCCTGTGTTTAGTTCAGTAGGATCATCCTGTGTTTACTTCAGTAAGATCATCCTGTGTTTACTTCAGTAGGATCATCCTGTGTTTACTTCAGTAGGATCATCCTGTGTTTACTTCAGTAGGATCATCCTGTGTTTACTTCAGTAGGATCATCCTGTGTTTACGTCAGTAGGACCATCCTGTGTTTACTTCAGTAGGATCATCCTGTGTTTACTTCAGCAAGATCATCCTGTGTTTACTTCAGTAGGATCATCCTGTGTTTACTTCAGTAGGATCATCCTGTGTTTAGTTAAGTAGGATCATCCTGTGTTTAGTTAAGTAGGATCATCCTGTGTTTAGTTCAGTAGGATCATCCTGTGTTTACTTCAGTAGGATCATCCTGTGTTTAGTTCAGTAGGATCATCCTGTGTTTAGTTAAGTAGGATCATCCTGTGTTTACTTCAGTAGGATCATCCTGTGTTTACTTCAGTAGGATCATCCTGTGTTTACTTCAGTAGGATCATCCTGTGTTTACTTCAGTAGGATCATCCTGTGTTTAGTTAAGTAGGATCATCCTGTGTTTACTTCAGTAGGATCATCCTGTGTTTACTTCAGTAAGATCATCCTGTGTTTACTTCAGTAGGATCATCCTGTGTTTACTTCAGTAGGATCATCCTGTGTTTACTTCAGTAGGATCATCCTGTGTTTACTTCAGTAGGATCATCCTGTGTTTACATCAGTAGGATCATCCTGTGTTTAGTTCAGTAGGATCATCCTGTGTTTAGCTCAGTAGGATCATCCTGTGTTTACTTCAGTAGGATCATCCTGTGTTTACTTCAGTTGGATCATCCTGTGTTTACTTCAGTAAGATCATCCTGTGTTTACTTCAGTAAGATCATCCTGTGTTTACTTCAGTAGGATCATCCTGTGTTTACTTCAGTAGGATCATCCTGTGTTTACTTCAGTAGGATCATCCTGTGTTTACTTCAGTAGGATCATCCTGTGTTTAGTTCAGTAGGATCATCCTGTGTTTACTTCAGTAGGATCATCCTGTGTTTACTTCAGTAGGACCATCCTGTGTTTAGTTCAGTAGGATCATCCTGTGTTTACTTCAGTAGGATCATCCTGTGTTTACTTCAGTAGGATCATCCTGTGTTTACTTCAGTAGGATCATCCTGTGTTTACTTCAGTAGGATCATCCTGTGTTTACTTCAGTAGGATCATCCTGTGTTTACTTCAGTAGGATCATCCTGTGTTTACTTCAGCAAGATCAACCTGTGTTTACTTCAGTAGGATCATCCTGTGTTTACTTCAGTAGGATCATCCTGTGTTTAGTTCAGTAGGATCATCCTGTGTTGTTAAGTAGGATCATCCTGTGTTTACTTCAGTAGGATCATCCTGTGTTTACTTCAGTAGGATCATCCTGTGTTTACTTCAGTAAGATCATCCTGTGTTTACTTCAGTAGGATCATTTTACATTTGTGCACCAGCTGTTGTTTACAAATATACACAGACCGCCACCCTTTGTCTTACCGGAGTCAGCCGTTCTATCCTGATTATCCTGTGTTATCCCATTTCACTATTAGAGTATTATAGCAACTGCCAGGGATTTGCAATCCATTCCAGTGTTAAATTTAATTCCATACCAGCGTTCCATTCCAGTTCCATGTCAACGTTCCATTCCAGTTCCATGCCAATGTTCCATTCCAGTTCCATACCAGCGTTCCATTCCAGTTCCATGCCAATGTTCCATTCCAGTTCCATGCCAGCGTTCCATTCCAATTCCATGCCAGCGTTCTATTCCAGTTCCATGCCAGCGTTCCATTCCAGTTCCATGCCAACGTTCCATTCCAGTTCCATGCCAGCGTTCCATTCCAGTTCCATGCCAGCGTTCCATTCCAGTTCCATGCCAGCGTTCCATTCCAGTTCCATGCCAGCATTCCATTCCAGTTCCATGCCAGCGTTCTATTCCAGTTCCATGCCAGCGTTCCATTCCAGTTCCATGCCAGCATTCCATTCCAGTTCCATGCCAGTGTTCCATTCCAGTTCCATGCCAGCGTTCCATTCCAGTTCCATGCCAGCATTCCATTCCAATTCCATGCCAGCATTCCATTCCAGTTCCATGCCAACGTTCCATTCCAGTTCCATGCCAGCGTTCCATTCCAGTTCCATGCCAGCATTCCATTCCAGTTCCATGCCAGCATTCCATTCCAGTTCCATGCCAGCGTTCCATTCCAGTTCCATGCCAGCGTTCCATTCCAGTTCCATGCATTTACATTTACATTTACGTCATTTAGCAGACGCTCTTATCCAGAGCGACTTACAAATAGGCCAGCATTCCATTCCAGTTCCATGCCAGCGTTCCATTCCAGTTCCATGCCAGCGTTCCATTCCAGTTCCATGCCAGCGTTCCATTCCAGTTCCATGCCAGCGTTCCATTCCAGTTCCATGCCAACGTTCCATTCCAGTTCCATGTCAGCGTTCCATTCCAGTTCCATGCCAGCGTTCCATTCCAGTTCCATGCCAGCGTTCCATTCCAGTTCCATGCCAGCATTCCATTCCAGTTCCATACCAGCGTTCCATTCCAGTTCCATGCCAGCGTTCCATTCCAGTTCCATGCCAGCGTTCCATTCCAGTTCCATACCAGCGTTCCATTCCAGTTCCATACCAGCGTTCCATTCCAGTTCCATGCCAGCGTTCCATTCCAGTTCCATGCCAGCGTTCCATTCCAGTTCCATGCCAGCGTTCCATTCCAGTTCCATGCCAGTGTTCCATTCCAGTTCCATACCAGCGTTCTATTCCAGTTCCATGCCAGCGTTCCATTCCAGTTCCATGCCAGCGTTCCATTCCAGTTCCATGCCAGTGTTCCATTCCAGTTCCATGCCAGCGTTCCATTCCAGTTCCATGCCAATGTTCCATTCCAGTTCCATGCCAGTGTTCCTTCCCAGTTCCATGCCAGCGTTCCATTCCAGTTCCATGCCAGCGTTCCATTCCAGTTCCATGCCAGCGTTCCATTCCAGTTCCATGCCAGTGTTCCATTCCAGTTCCATGCCAGCGTTCCATTCCAGTTCCATGCCAATGTTCCAGTCCAGTTCCATGCCAGTGTTCCATTCCAGTTCCATGCCAGCGTTCCATTGCAGTTCCATGCCAGCGTTCCATTCCAGTTCCATGCCAACGTTCCATTCCAGTTCCATGCCAGTGTTCCATTCCAGTTCCATGCCAGTGTTCCATTCCAGTTCCATGCCAGTGTTACATTCCAGTTCCATGCCAGTGTTCCATTCCAGTTCCATGCCAGCGTTGTCTGCAGCACTCTGCAGTGTACTATGCTTGTGTTTAGGTTTTTTAAATCCTGGATCCTACATTCCCTGACAGAGGCAGAGCTATCATGTTGAATGATCATCCTCTCCTGTCCTCTCTCTGTCTCACAGAAGTGTCTAGACCTAGAAAGTGTTGAGAAAATGAGTACTCTTTGTAATGCAATGTACATTAAAGACAGGAGACGTGTCCATAGAAAGAACATGAGCAGCTAATGGGAAAATAAAATTACTAGGGCCGTCAAATGATTAAAACATTTAATCAAGTTAAACGTAGGATTTGATGTGATTAATCACAATCAATCACAAATTCAGAATTTGCTCAAATTGAGATGTAATTTAAGATTTTTTATACAAAAAAGGTATGGTATATGAATAATATATAGATAATATATAATATTATGTACAGTAGGGTATATGATAATACACTGAACAAAAAAATTTAATGTAAAGTGTTGGTCCCATGTTTCATGAGCTGAAATAATAGATCCCAGAAATGTTCCATACACACAAAAAGCTTATTTCTCCCAAATTTGGTGCATACATTTGTTTACCTCCCTGTTAGTGAGTATTTCTCCTTTGCCCTGATCATCCATCCACCTGACAGCTGTGGCATATCAAGAAGAACATTAAACAGCATGATCATTACACAGGTGCACCTTGTGCTGGGGACAATAAAAGACAACTCTAAAATATGCAGTTTTGTCACACAACACAATGCCACAGATGTCTCAAGTTTTGAGGGAGCGTGCAATTGCCATGCTGACTGCAGGAATGTCCACCAGAGCTGTTGCCACATAATGTTAATGTTAATTTCTCTACATCAATTTAGAGAATTTGGCAGTGTGTCCAACTGGTCTCAGAACCGCAGACCACGTGTATGGCGTCGTGTGGGCGAGCGGTTTGCTGATATCAACGTTGTGAACAGAGTGCCCCATGATGGCAGTGGAGTTATGGTATGGGCAGGCATAAGCTACAGACAATTAACACAATTGCATTTTATCGATGGCAATTTGAATGCACAGAGATACCGTGACGAGATCCTGAGGCCTATTGTCGTGCCATTCATCCGCCGCCATCACCTCATGTTTCAGCATGTTAATGCACGGCCCCATGTCACAAGGATCTGTACACAATTCCTGGAACCTGAAATGTCCCAGTTCTTCCATGGCCTGCATACTCACCAGACATGTCACCCATTGAGCATGTTTGGGATGCTCTGTTACAGTTCCCATGAGGCAAATGGTAGTCACACCAGATACTGACTGGTTTTCTGATCCACGCCCCTACCTTTTTTTTAAGGTATATGTGACCAACAGATGCATATCTGTATTCCCAGTCATGTGAAATCCATAGATTAGGGCCTAATTCATTGATTTCAATTGACTGATTTCCTTATTTGAACTGTAACTCAGTGTCACGTTCGTTGTATAAAGGATTGGACCAAGGTGCAGCGTGGTATGCGTACATGTTTAATTCATTAAATAAACACTTGACAAAATAACAAAAGCAACTGAACGTGACGTTCTAAAGGCTGACAGCAACAAGACGAAACAGAAACAAAGATCCCACAACTAAAGGTTGGCAACATGGCTGCCTAAGTATGATCCCCAATCAGAGACAACGATCGACAGCTGCCTCTGATTGGGAACCACACCCGGCCAGACATAGAAATAGATAAACTAGAACTAGCATTCACACCCTGACCAACATAACTAGAGACATAACAGGCTCTCAAGGTCAGGGGCGTGACACTCAGTAAAATCTTTGAAATTGTTGCATGTTGCGTTTAAATGTTTGCTCAGTATATAAAATAATGTACAATATGGTATATGGATAATATATTGATAATACATATGTACAATATGGTATATGGATAATATATGTGATGTGCAGTATGGTACAGTATATGGATAATACATTTATAATATTTAATACAATGTACAGTATAGTATATTGATAATATATGGATAAGATACACTACTAGTCAAAAGTTTGGACACACCTACTCATTCAAAAGTTTTTCTTTATTTTTACTATTTTCTACATTGTAGAATAATAGTGAAGTGTGCAAAGCTGTCATCAAGGCAAAGGGTGGCTACTTTGAATAATCTCAAATATAAAATATATTTTGATTTGTTTAACACTTTTTTGGTTACTACATGATTCCATATGTGTTATTTCATAGTTTTGATGTCTTCACTATTATTCTACAATGTAGAAAATAGTAAAAATAAAGAAAAACCCTTGAATGAGTAGGTGTGTCCAAACTTTTGACTGGTACTGTATCATATAATGTACAGTATGGTATATGGATAATATAATAATAATAATAATAATAATATGTAATATATATATAATATATATATATATATATATATATATATATATATATATATATATATATATATAATATATAATATAATGTACATTATGGTAAATGGAGAATATATGGATAATATATTGATAATATATAATATAATTAAGTATCAGACCGTATAACACGGGTATGACAAATCATTTATTTTTTACTAATTACGTTGGTAACCAGTTTATAATAGCAATAAGGCATCTCGGGGGTTTGTGGTATATGGCCAATATACCACGGCTAAGGGCTGTATCCAGGCAGTCCGCGTTGTGTCGTGCTTAAGAACAGCCCTTAGCCGTGGTATATTGACCATATACCACACCCCCTAGGGCCTTATTGCTATTATAAACTGGTTACCAACGTAATTAGTAAAAATAAATGATTTGTCATACCCGTGGTATACGGTCTGATATACCATGGCTGTCATCCAATCAGCATTCAGGGCTCGAACCACCCAGTTTATAATGTACAGTATGCTATATGGATAATATATGGATGTTGTATGGATGATGGATCACTCAGCAAGCATTGTAATGTTTTTTTTCTTCTTTGAATTGCCTGGCTGGGCAGTGGGACAGTGGATGCGCAGTGATAATTCAAATGGAACTGTTAACAGGCATTACCCATGGATTATCATGAATAAACTAATGTTTAACAACCAATCAGTGTCCAGGATCTAAACTAACCATTTTATAATATATGGATATTGTATGGATAATGCATTACTCAACAGGCAGTGACCTATGACCTGTTGTGACATTTTCATTGTTGTGTTAAGTGGTTGAGAGGTTTAATCTGCTGATCCATGATCTGTATCAGAACATGGACCCCGGATGATGGGATCTCACTAAAGCTCAGCTCACCGGTCCTGCCCTGCCCTGTCGATGATCTGTATCAGAACATTATCCCCGGATGATGGGATCTCACTAAAGCTCAGCTCACCGGTCCTGCCCTGCCCTGTCGATGATCTGTATCAGAACATTATCCCCGGATGATGGGATCTCACTAAAGCTCAGCTCACCGGTCCTGCCCTGCCCTGTCGATGATCTGTATCAGAACATTATCCCCGGATAAAGCTCAGCTCACCGGTCATGACGTTAGTCAGTAGTCCCGTGATAATGTAATATTGTGGCTGCTAAAGACACAGACATTTCACTGCCCTGAGGAAGATCCAGGACTGACACATTGCTGCCGTCATCTTCTGTATAAATTAAATAGTTTATGATGCAGTAGAGTTGCATTTGTTCCTTTTGTTTTATCTGGTCAATGTTAATCAAAACTATACACTAAAAGTGCCTAATCTATTGATTTTGTTGTCCACAAGTCGGAAAAAAAATCCAATGAAATGATAATATGCCTATTTAGCAGACACTTTTATCCAAAGCGACTTACAGTCATGCGTGCATACATTTTTACGTATGGGTGGTCCGGTAATCGAACCCACTACCCTGGCGTTACAAGCGCCATGGTCTACCAATTGAGCTACAGAGGACCACAGCTACAGAGGACCACAGCTACAGAGGACCACAAAATGATTTGTGGAAGACCAAATTATGCTCACATGTTGCTACTTTTGGCAGGTTTTGTTGAATTTTCAGACTTCTCAACGTGGACGGTCGTCTATGATACTGCTCTTCACCAACAGGGGTGATTGATCATATAGAACTACTCAAAGACCCTCAGAAAAGTCAATGTAAAGTCAATGTAAAGTCAATGTAAAGTCGATGTAAAGTCGATGTAGAGTCAATGTAAAGTCAATGTAGAGTCAATGTAAAGTCAATGTAAAGTTGATGAAAAGTCAATGTAAAGTCAATGTAAAGCCAATGAAAAGTCAATGAAAAGTCAATGTAAAGTCAATGTAAAGCCAATGAAAAGTCAATGAAAAGTCAATGTAAAGTCAATGTAAAGTCAATGTAAAGTCAATGTAAAGTCAATGTAAAGTCAATGCAAAGCACTACACTAAAAACATCAGCTAACATGCTGGGACGTGGAACTATCGCTCTGGGGATTAGGATGACATGCTGGGACGTGGAACTGTCGCTCTGGGGATTAGGATGACATGCTGGGACGTGGAACTGTCGCTCTGGGGATTAGGATGACATGCTGGGACGTGGAACTGTCGCTCTGGGGATTAGGATGACATGCTGGGACGTGGAACTGTCGCTCTGGGGATTAGGATGACATGCTGGGACGTGGAACTGTCGCTCTGGGGATTAGGATGACATGCTGGGACGTGGAACTGTCGCTCTGGGGATTAGGATGACATGCTGGGACGTGGAACTGTCGCTCTGGGGATTAGGATGACATGCTGGGACGTGGAACTGTCGCTCTGGGGATTAGGATGACATGCTGGGACGTGGAACTGTCGCTCTGGGGATTAGGATGACATGCTGGGACGTGGAACTGTCGCTCTGGGGATTAGGATGACATGCTGGGACGTGGAACTGTCGCTCTGGGGATTAGGATGACATGCTGGGACGTGGAACTGTCGCTCTGGGGATTAGGATGACATGCTGGGACGTGGAACTGTCGCTCTGGGGATTAGGATGACATGCTGGGACGTGGAACTGTCGCTCTGGGGATTAGGATGACATGCTGGGACGTGGAACTGTCGCTCTGGGGATTAGGATGACATGCTGGGACGTGGAACTGTCGCTCTGGGGATTAGGATGACATGCTGGGACGTGGAACTGTCGCTCTGGGGATTAGGATGACATGCTGGGACGTGGAACTGTCGCTCTGGGGATTAGGATGACATGCTGGGACGTGGAACTGTCGCTCTGGGGATTAGGATGACATGCTGGGACGTGGAACTGTCGCTCTGGGGATTAGGATGACATGCTGGGACGTGGAGCTGTCGCTCTGGGGATTAGGATGACATGCTGGGACGTGGAGCTGTCGCTCTGGGGATTAGGATGACATGCTGGGACGTGGAGCTGTCGCTCTGGGGATTAGGATGACATGCTGGGACGTGGAGCTGTCGCTCTGGGGATTAGGATGACATGCTGGGACGTGGAGCTGTCGCTCTGGGGATTAGGATGACATGCTGGGACGTGGAACTGTCGCTCTGGGGATTAGGATGACATGCTGGGACGTGGAACTGTCGCTCTGGGGATTAGGATGACATGCTGGGACGTGGAACTGTCGCTCTGGGGATTAGGATGACATGCTGGGACGTGGAACTGTCGCTCTGGGGATTAGGATGACATGCTGGGACGTGGAACTGTCGCTCTGGGGATTAGGATGACATGCTGGGACGTGGAACTGTCGCTCTGGGGATTAGGATGACATGCTGGGACGTGGAACTGTCGCTCTGGGGATTAGGATGACATGCTGGGACGTGGAACTGTCGCTCTGGGGATTAGGATGACATGCTGGGACGTGGAACTGTCGCTCTGGGGATTAGGATGACATGCTGGGACGTGGAACTGTCGCTCTGGGGATTAGGATGACATGCTGGGACGTGGAACTGTCGCTCTGGGGATTAGGATGACATGCTGGGACGTGGAACTGTCGCTCTGGGGATTAGGATGACATGCTGGGACGTGGAACTGTCGCTCTGGGGATTAGGATGACATGCTGGGACGTGGAACTGTCGCTCTGGGGATTAGGATGACATGCTGGGACGTGGAACTGTCGCTCTGGGGATTAGGATGACAAATAAAAGCATTGCCATGTGTTATTTACATATTTAGCAGACGCTCTTATCCAGAACGACTTACAGGAGCAATTAGGGTTAAGTGCCTTGCTCAAGGGCACATCGACAGATTTTTCACCTAGTCGGCTCGGGGATTAGAACCTGCGACCTTTCGGTTACTGGCACAACGCTCTTAACCACTAAGCTACCTGCCGCCTGTTACGCTGACACCCATCAACAAACAAAAGGATTAAAACCTTTCACTTGACATGTTATGACCCATCTGACCCCACAAAGCCACAAGGTCAAACACAGTTTAATTCCTAAGCTCACATTCATTTTGTAATATTTCTGAACTCTGCCATCAATACTTTTTCCAAGATCATTATCCTTTGAAATACAGATGCATTCAGAATATTGCTTTGCTGCCGTTAACTGACAGCTTTTAAACTTCAACAGAGAAGAGGATTCATTTGAGGAAATTACAATATTTTTCTTGATAGTTTCTGGTGAAAGCGCTCTATCCAGCGGATCGGATGGGAGTTCTGTAAGCTCTTTGTGTGTACTGTAAACCACAAAGACAGAAACTACATACGTTGATTACACAAGATTCTAAACTATGTGATAATACCCAAAGGTTAATATCAGAAAAGTTGATGTAAGAGCCACATTAATACTGCTTCTGTTTTCTTGAATTACTGACCAATTTCATCTCAAACTGGCAGTCTGCTGCCCGTCCTCTGCCCTGTGCTGCCTGCCTTTCCTCTACCCTGCCCTGTGCTGCCTGCCTGTCCCCTGCCCTGTTCTGCCTGCCCGTCCTCTGTCCAAGCAATGGTAGTAGTACCAGGTTGGAGTGACAGCTGGAGTGATGTAATGACCCCCCCCCCCCCCCCCCCCGACAGACAAGTTATAAAGAGCAATATCCAGCTCCAGGATTGGGATCAGCTTAGGTAGATTAATGCTCCAGGACACTGACATGTTTGTTGTATAAAACCTGTGTTGATAAACAATGTGTCGTTGCTGTATGTGAAATGAAAGAGTGTAATCTGGCAGATGGCCTGGGGGTCCAAGAGAGAGCTGCTCCACATTAGAGGCCATGCTAGTCCAAGGTTTAGACTTCCTGTGACTCAATGGGATTTCAGATTCCTCCTCATTCCAACAAGAGAGAGGAGAGGAGAGGAGAGGAGAGAGAGAGAGAAAAGTGGGATTATTGCACAGGCTGTTTAATCTATTTATTTTTTTGTAAAATGGAGCTGGCCCTGTGGTTTTAGCATTCGTGAGAAGTGGAGCGACCGAGGGAGCGTCGCCCGCCCGCCCCACCAAGCACTACAATCAATGAACGCTAGAGTGCACGCAGCCTATCAGCTGAGAGTGCCATCGATGCCCTGTGGAGCGTTTCTCTAACGTGCATCGCGCTCAGTCAACTCGACTCACTTCAACCCTTCTGCTGCGCCGCCTTTCTAGAAGCGCTCCCATCCTGTCAGGGAAAGCTTTCCAAGGCTTCTCCAGATCAGATCGCTCTCTCCGCTCAGCCTCGCCAGCCAGCCTGCCAGACGACCGCCAGCCAGACGTTCGAGACACGAAGCCCTTCCTTCTGCCACCAGGACAGACAGCTGTGTCCTCCAAGCCCTAGATGCCACTCAGCAAGGTTTGAGCCCCAATCTTACATCCCGTTTAGTTTCTGCATGATCCAAGCCTTTTGCCGCTGCTCTTTCAGAGAATCATCTCACTTTACCTCTCGCTGAACCCAGGACATCTTCTTCTCCTCAGGACATCAGCTAAGTGTGCTCTGTGGCTGAGAGACTAGCGCTCCTGTCCTGTCCGCTCCTGTCCTGTCCTGTCCGTCCTGTCCTGTCTCTCTGTAGACATTTGGACTCAGACCAGAGACCCTCTTCTTCTTCTTCAAGTTCCAGAACTCGGCCGGCCGAAGGTTCTGAAGTCAAGGGTCCCGCTGAAAGAACATCTTCTCTTTTGATTGACACCTCATCTCAGTTCCCAGCATGCCTCACTCCTTCCAGCAGAAGCAAGGTGAGAAGCCTTCCTCTAGTTGTTGCTGTAATATCTCCTCTCTGCTGACATCTCAATGACTTACTTAGGATCTAATTGAGGACACATTTAGCCATCTTCTTTCCACTTAAAATAAAGTGAGAGATGGGCACTTATTGTGTGGATGAGAAACGACAAGACATAGTTGTTTCTGATCAAAGAAACTCACTCAACATGTGTAGACATTATGGATCACTTTCCGATGGAGATGAAATTCATTACATTTAGCGCAAGATTACAGAAAAAATATACATTATGCATTTGATGTGGTTCTAAATACATTAGAGGTTTATGTTTTAGTGCGTGTGTGTGTTTGTGTGTGTGTGTGTGTGTGTTTGTGTGTGTGTGTGTGTATACTATATGCGTGTGTGTGTTATTAAAACAGTACATGTTGTGTTTCAGCCCAGTGGGGGTAATAAAGATGAATTGATCACTTATAGATCAGCTACTCTTTGAGAGAGCCAATCTGCAGCGCTGGTATTGACACAACATGGCTTTAGTCCAAATAACCAAAGCGTAAATAGCAATTATCCATTAATTTCACACCTTCTGCATTTGTTTTTATCAGTGCATACAAACAAACACTGTCATTGTTTTATTCAAGAAAAAGGTCTGTTTATTTTTCATTCAGGTTGGTCTTTTGAGTAATGTGTTGTGGAAATATTATACAATGAATGCACCTCAAACACAGATCTTAATAGATGTTTAAAGAAAGGTCAAACATCCATCTGTGTCCCTCAGCCTAATCACATTCATTTCTAATAAGATGAGAATTAGCAGAGACTCTGTAGGAGGAGAGCAGAAAAATCAGTACTTAAATCTGTTCAAATACAACTGTTTTACTCTCTGAACTGTAATTCCTGCTGTAAATAGATTTGTGTCTTTATACAAATTATTCGGAATGTATCACATTCTGGTACATAGTAACTCACATAAATTGAACACCAAGCATCTTTTAACTTTTAAAGATCTCACAGTTCTTTATCTTCTGTGTTTTAAGTGCATAGGTCTGGTGAGGAAATAAAATCAATATTGAATGTTGTTCTCTAAAAGCAAAAATAATGTGCACTTCATTTTAATGTGGATATTGAATTGAGGGGACAGTATTCCAGCTCTTCAGTATTCAAGCTCTTCAGTATTCAAGCTCTTAAATTATATATTAATATTTGAGACTCTTCCTATTATGTTTGTCTGTCTGTCACAACAAATACGTGTTTCAGTACAGACACAAAAACAGTTTGACAAAGAGATAGGATGTGCTGCAGATACCTTATCCTGATACAAAAATGATTTTGTAAAAAGTTAAATGAAAAATGTCAATTGTAAAATGCAACCATGATCACTAAAATGCAACCATGATCTTTCATGCAATTCATATTTCATATCAAACCTTATTCTTCCTCTTTAAAAAAAAAAAACATATCAGAACTTGACCTTTAGGGTATTAATTATTGACTAAATTATTTGATCTCACATAAATAATAACTTTACCTTTATTTGACCATAAAATACACTTTAGTGAAATTCTTGTGAGTGTGTGACCTGGTGTTTTTACGTCAGAGGAATAAGTGTCAAGTGACAATCAAAGAAAGATATGATCAGAGGTATAGTCAGTGAGTGACAGAGGAGTGTATCTATATCATGCTGGGGTGAGCAGGTTCGCTGAGGCTCCTTCCATCTGTCTATCCATCCAGGCACGGCTCTGTGGCCCTGTATACACTCAGCCCACACAGCTGATCTACAAGTGATCTACAACACATTTGACACAGTGGTTGTGATGCAACTGATCTTTTTTGTGACACAACGGAGAGTTTGTCTGCACAAACACTTTTACACAACCATTGTGTAAGCAGTACCTCCACAGCATTTCTGCAGAAACACCTTTGTGTTGGATGTGTTGTACATCAGTTCTAGAAGCTGAGTGTGTACAGGGTCAGAGAGTTTAGTGTCTGAGTGTGTACAGGGCCAGAGAGGTTAGTGTCTGAGTGTGTACAGGGCCAGAGAGGTTAGTGTCTGAGTGTGTACAGGGCCAGAGAGGTTAGTGTCTGAGTGTGTACAGGGCCAGAGAGGTTAGTGTCTGAGTGTGTACAGGGCCAGAGAGGTTAGTGTCTGAGTGTGTACAGGGCCAGAGAGGTTAGTGTCTAAGTGTGTACAGGGCCAGAGAGGTTAGTGTCTAAGTGTGTACAGGGCCAGAGAGGTTAGTGTCTGAGTGTGTACAGGGCCAGAGAGGTTAGTGTCTGAGTGTGTACAGGGCCAGAGAGGTTAGTGTCTAAGTGTGTACAGGGCCAGAGAGGTTAGTGTCTGAGTGTGTACAGGGCCAGATAGGTTAGTGTCTAAGTGTGTACAGGGCCAGAGAGGTTAGTGTCTGAGTGTGTACAGGGCGAGAGAGGTTAGTGTCTGAGTGTGTACAGGGCCAGATAGGTTAGTGTCTGAGTGTGTACAGGGCCAGAGAGGTTAGTGTCTGAGTGTGTACAGGGCCAGAGAGGTTAGTGTCTGAGTGTGTACAGGGCCAGAGAGGTTAGTGTCTGAGTGTGTACAGGGCCAGAGAGGTTAGTGTCTGAGTGTGTACAGGGCCAGAGAGGTTAGTGTCTGAGTGTGTACAGGGCCAGAGAGGTTAGTGTCTAAGTGTGTACAGGGCCAGATAGGTTAGTGTCTGAGTGTGTACAGGGCCAGAGAGGTTAGTGTCTAAGTGTGTACAGGGCCAGAGAGGTTAGTGTCTGAGTGTGTACAGGGCCAGAGAGGTTAGTGTCTGAGTGTGTACAGGGCCAGAGAGGTTAATGTCTGAGTGTGTACAGGGCCAGAGAGGTTAGTGTCTGAGTGTGTACAGGGCCAGAGAGGTTAGTGTCTGAGTGTGTACAGGGCCAGAGAGGTTAGTGTCTAAGTGTGTACAGGGCCAGAGAGGTTAGTGTCTAAGTGTGTACAGGGCCAGAGAGGTTAGTGTCTAAGTGTGTACAGGGCCAGAGAGGTTAGTGTCTGAGTGTGTACAGGGCCAGAGAGGTTAGTGTCTAAGTGTGTACAGGGCCAGAGAGGTTAGTGTCTAAGTGTGTACAGGGCCAGAGAGGTTAGTGTCTGAGTGTGTACAGGGCCAGAGAGGTTAGTGTCTAAGTGTGTACAGGGCCAGAGAGGTTAGTGTCTAAGTGTGTACAGGGCCAGAGAGGTTAGTGTCTGAGTGTGTACAGGGCCAGAGAGGTTAGTGTCTGAGTGTGTACAGGGCCAGAGAGGTTAGTGTCTAAGTGTGTACAGGGCCAGAGAGGTTAGTGTCTAAGTGTGTACAGGGCCAGAGAGGTTAGTGTCTAAGTGTGTACAGGGCCAGAGAGGTTAGTGTCTAAGTGTGTACAGGGCCAGAGAGGTTAGTGTCTAAGTGTGTACAGGGCCAGAGAGGTTAGTGTCTGAGTGTGTACAGGGCCAGAGAGGTTAGTGTCTGAGTGTGTACAGGGCCAGAGAGGTTAGTGTCTGAGTGTGTACAGGGCCAGAGAGGTTAGTGTCTGAGTGTGTACAGGGCCAGAGAGGTTAGTGTCTGAGTGTGTACAGGGCCAGAGAGGTTAGTGTCTAAGTGTGTACAGGGCCAGAGAGGTTAGTGTCTGAGTGTGTACAGGGCCAGAGAGGTTAGTGTCTAAGTGTGTACAGGGCCAGAGAGGTTAGTGTCTGAGTGTGTACAGGGCCAGAGAGGTAAGTGTCTGAGTGTGTACAGGGCCAGAGAGGTTAGTGTCTAAGTGTGTACAGGGCCAGAGAGGTTAGTGTCTGAGTGTGTACAGGGCCAGAGAGGTTAGTGTCTGAGTGTGTACAGGGCCAGAGAGGTTAGTGTCTAAGTGTGTACAGGGCCAGAGAGGTTAGTGTCTGAGTGTGTACAGGGCCAGAGAGGTAAGTGTCTGAGTGTGTACAGGGCCAGAGAGGTTAGTGTCTAAGTGTGTACAGGGCCAGAGAGGTTAGTGTCTAAGTGTGTACAGGGCCAGAGAGGTTAGTGTCTGAGTGTGTACAGGGCCAGAGAGGTTAGTGTCTGAGTGTGTACAGGGCCAGATA